>JASDQU010108251.1:28425-41121 GCA_032191745.1 Picea mariana | reverse complement strand
GCCCAATTGCTACCTAAAATCACTGATTGAATTCCCTATTGTGAATCTGGAGTTGGACCTTGATTAGTGATTCATTATTCCCAAGTGTCCTGGTAATGTTCTCGCATCTTCTTAAGTGAAACAAAAGGCTCAGTAATAGTCCAACTCAGGATGTTTAAACAAGCAATTAAGGAAATACGGAAACAAGGTTTCATCCAAGTAGCACATCAGTATATCTCGGCTCTTCACTTCTGTTATCACAATTCATGGAAATAATATGAGTAAGAGCTCAACAATTATCATTTGTGCCAATGAAATCAAGAAAAAGCCAGTGGCCAAGTTTTCATTAGAACCGGAAAACCTTCGTCGATTGGTTGCTTTGGCTTCTGCGAGCTTCTTGTCGAAATCTTCCTGTAGATTGGCCTCCCATAGAATGAACTGGTTGGTGAAGAGCGTCCCTAGCCCCATGCCCATTACATGCTCCCAAGAATGCCTCATCAAAGGGAGCTTGCGCATTCCATTGGAGAGAAATTGAGTGGTCAAACCCATGCATGCCTCGGCCAGTCACCATTTCGAATCCAGTTAACTTTCACCTTTGGTGTTTACCAATGTCTCTATTTTCTGCCTTTGTTGTCTCTTTGTCTTTATTTTCAATACATTCAACACTTGTTTACTGGATATGACTAGTGCAATGCTTCCATTTACATGCCCTGGCTTGGTGATCTTGATGTAATGTAACACCACCTGTAAACATGGCAACTACGACCTTGATGCGCCTTGACACCTGGAAAATCATATGCACCTGTTGATATAAGMAATTTGCAAGCAATAATTTACTGACTGAGATTTTGGATGCATGGCAGTTGGAGGATGAGAAAGTACCTTGAACACTTTCCAAGAACTGCCAGCCGTTTGAACACCATGATTCTCGACACTTGTCTTCATATTCAACCAATGTTGCCTAGCATTCACAAATACCAATTCAACACACGAAGGTCTTGAGAGATTAGATTTCTCCATTTTTTAAATATGATCTATAAGATTTATTCTTCATGCATAAAGAATGTAACATCATAAATCTTTATATATCCCAAAGATTCCAATCTCATCTGACACATAGAGCAATGTAAATCCCTTCCCATGGGGTCTTCCTCCATGTAGCTTGTGTTTTGATGTTTAGGCTTTGTCTTAACTTGAATGTTGACTTGTAGCTAACCCTTGTTTTGTATAACTGCAGGTGCATGGCTTCGAGGACTAGAGATTGTCCTTATGGAACAAACAAAATTTTGTTGGAAATTATAATAAAATCAACCCTACGCAAAGGCCAATGAAACCCGAGAAACAATTTGGCAAATCCTTTAATAAAAATTAGCCTTTAAAGGCCAAATTATCTCAATCAAGGCATCATAGCCATACATCAAGGGTGTATGGAATAATAACTTCCAACCTTCCTGTACCTCCTCTCTAGTGAGGCGAGTTAAGAGCTCAACACTACTTATGTCATATACGATACCGGTGCTCAGAAACAACACTTCTCGGTGCTACGGGAATAACCCCATTCCTGTAACAAAGAGAACATTGGAAATTTAGTATTTGGATACTAACAGGTGTAATAGTTCCATTGTTCCTGATAATGGAATAGGAGAAGAAAAAAATCCTACAGTCTTTGGATGAAAATTTTATGCTGTGCATCAAAGACTGGGTCATATCGGAGAGAAGGGTCTTTGACTACTACATGATAAAGGTATGGTTGAAGGAATGTCTAACTACTCTCTAGATTTTGATTTCTATGAACGTTGTGTAAATGGGAAGCAAAATCGAGTAAGATTCCCCTCTGGTGCAACAAGGGCAGAAGGAATTTTACAACTAGTGCACAGTGATGTGTTTGGACCTTTTTCGGTGCCATATTTGGGAAAATATGTGTACTATGTCTCATTTATAGATGAACTCTCAAGGAATACTTGGACATATTTCCTCAGGAAGAAATCTAAATTCTTTGACATGTTTAAAGAGTTTAAGGCTCTTGTTGAGAATCAAACAAAGAAAATAATTAAGGTGTTGAGGATAGATAATGGTGGAGAGCTCTACGAGAATGAATTTGAAGAATTTTGTAAGAAGTGTGGTATAGAAAGTCAGAATACTAATCCATATACACCTCAACAGAATGGAGTTGCAAAAAGGATGAACATGACGTTGATTGAAAAATCAAGGTGCATGCTCAATGGTGTCGGGTTAGGGAAAAAATTCCAGGTAGAGGAAGTGGGTATTGCATGTTACCTGGTCAATCGATCACCCTCATCATCACTAGATGACAATACTCCACAAGACGTATGTATTGGTAAGAAACCCTCTCTCACACATCTCAAGGTATTTTCTTGTGAGGATTATGTTCATGTTCCAAAGGAAAACATGAGTAAGCTAGATAAGAAGGATGAAAAGTGTATGTTTATTGGGTATAAAGATGGTCTCAAAGGTTATAATATTTGGAACCCAAAAACTAATAAGGTTTTGTATATACGAGATGTGGTATGTAGAGAAATGAAGGATGTTGTCAAATAGGAAGTCCTACCAAGTAAGGAAGAACTAGAGAAAATAGAGTTTGAGCCAAAGGATGATGAATCATACTCTACAGAAGAACATGATTCAGAAGAATATCCTCATACTCTAGTATTGAGGAGATCGATGTGAGAAAAAAGGCTACTGGAAAGGTATAATCCATCTGATTTCCGTTCAAATTTTTATTTGTCTATTACTGATGGTGATCCTAGAACTGTTAGGGAGGCAACAGATTCAGAGGATGGAAAACTCTGGAAAAAGGCCATGGTTGAAGAAATGATAGCCTTGGATAAGAATGAGGCTTGGGATCTAGTGGATTTGTCGACTGGAAGAAAGCCCATTGCGACAAAAGGGGTATTTAAAAAGAAGTTGAATGCAGAAGGCAAAGTGGAGAAATAAAAAGCTCAGTTAGTAGCAAAGGGTTATTCCCAGGTTGAGGGAATTGATTTTGGTGAGATTTTTTCTCTTGTTGCCAAGTTAACTTCTATTAGATTTATGTTATCGGTTGTTGCTGTGTTCGATTTTGAAGTAGAACATATGGATGTGAAGCCAACATTCCTACATGGGAATATGGAAGAAGAAATCTATATGAAGCAACTAGAAGGCTTTGTTGTGAAGGGAAAGAAGGAGATGGTATGCAAGATGAAAAATTCCATGTATGGTTTAAAACGATCACCAAGGATATGGTATCAAAAATTTGATACTTATATTCTAGGACTTGGAATCACAAGAAGCAAAGAGGATCATTGTGTGTATTTTAAATTAATTGGTGATCATTTGAGTTATTTGATCTTGTATGCGGATGCCATGTTGTTGATAGGAAACAACAAGGAGATTATCTAGGATGTGAAAACTCAATTGTCCTCTAAATTTGACATGAAAGATATTACTACTGCAAATTTAATTTTGGGCATGGAAATTAAAAGAGATCAGAAAAACATGAAACTCGGGTTTAATATGCAGGAATGTAAACCAGTCAAGGTCCCTATTCCGGTAGGTGTAAAGTTATTTGTGGATCAGTGTCCCAAGACACGGGAAGAGGAGGAGGACATGTCTCGTGTTCCATATGTGAGTGTGGTTGGAATTTTTATGTATGCAATGGTTTGTACTAGACTAGACATTGCACATGCAGTGAGAGTTTTGAGCAGGTATATGTCAAAACTAGGGAAGGATCATTGAACAACAATAAATAGGGTTTTCATGTATTTGTGTGGCACTTCCAGCTATGGATTGCGCTACCAAGGAAGACCATGATTGGATAGAGTGTTGGACATACATGGCTTTGTGGATGCATACTGGGTTGGAGATCTGGATCGTAGGAGATCTATAAGAGGGTATGTGTTTAACCTATTTGGAGGAGCAATCAATTGGATGAGAAAAAGACTGTCTGTAGTGGCACTTTCAATTATAAAAGTTGAATACATGGCAGCCACTCGTGCAAGCAAGGAAGCAATATGGTTACAAATATTGTGTTCAGGTATTGGGTTGGTACGTCAAGCTATAAGGATAGATTGTGATAGTCAGAGTGCAATTTTTCTGGCGAGAAACTCGACTTATCATTCAAAGACAAAGCATATTGATGTTCAATATCACTTTGTGAGAGACATGATTGAAGAAAAGAAGGTGTTGTTGATGAAGGTGGATTCTTTGAAGAATGTTGTAGATTCATTAACAAAATCCGTGAGCACTGAGAAGTTCTCTTGGTGTAGAGGATCTAGGGGCATTGATGCCCTGGATTGTTGACTATGTAACCCTATAACCACTTGTATGCAAAGAAAATAAAAAGTGGGAGAATGTTGGGTATGTGTTATATTATTTGCATGATTAGAAGTAGTTTCTATGTTGCGCCGGGCACATAGGGGTAGCGCCCCTGAATTGTTTTTCCTTGGTCTCTGTGTCTATTTTTGGGAGGTCCTCTATTTTCGTGTCCATTTCTGGGCAGTTTTTTGGCACATTGTTTTTCTCCGATGGTTTTCTATTTATGGTTAATGAATTAGGGTTGTTGACTAATCTAGGTCATTGGATTAGGGTTTTGGATGTCGTTGGCTCCTATATGTATATTGTATTGTAAACAATGAATGATGTGAATGGATATAGAATATGTTGGTTTTCCTGACTTAGGTTTCCATGGGAAAAATCTCTGTGTAAAGTGTGTGTTTTCCATTGTATCTTTTCTGTTCTTTTATTGAAAATCTGTTTGCAGTAATATTGTACAAGGTTAAAATCTACAATATACAACTGTCTAAATCACATACAACTAGAGGATAAATCCATATCTTCTCACAAGAAAAATGAGAGAATAGTTTTGATCATCTCAAAGAATTTTAAAAGAGTATTGTAGTTTAAATAGAAGCAAATTTGATAAGAATACTTCAAAAATCTCACATTCATAAATCCCAGGATCTAAAACATCATTGAAATGCCCATAAGTAATTCTTTGTGGAGTTTTATGCATGAAATATGTTCTTCATTATACAAAATCTATTTGACAGTCACATAAATGTTTGTAAATACTCCATGATCATATAAGAAAAGTTTTGGAAGATTACAAGAGAAACACTCAAGAACTCAACTTGATGCTCATTTCAGAAATTCGAACAAAAGGCCTTGAGAAAATGGTGTGGAAGAAGAATAATGGAGAAGATGGAGATGTCTTTTTTCTTATCAGAATCTTGGTTGCATAATTGATGGCTCGTCCTGTCTATTATGATTTTCTGATTACCTGCTTCTAACCCCTTGATGACGCTTTTTCTTTCCCTTTTAAAACCGATTCTTCTAACTCCTTCAATAGTTAGGGATTTCTCTTTCTTGGAATAATTTATTTAATTAATGTGTCAATAAATTATCATTAATGAATTTTCATATTAACATTCGTATATTGAAGTGGGCCCTTTTCATCTTTTAATAAAATCTTTTAAAATAAACTTTATCTTGAAAAACTTTAATTAATTTCCCTTTTAAAGTGAGGGTTGTGCTTTAATTTTATGGATGTGATATTCAACGTTTCAACCATGGAAACCAATTTATCTATGATATTCATTGTCTTATCTTTCCAAGGAGTCCTCTTGGGCGCAATTTCTATTCCTGGATCTCAAGATATGAGCTCATGAAGTCAAGTTGTCAAGTAGATTTATTAGCAATGAATAACAATATTGCTAACCGTTCTTTCAATTTTTGAGCAAAATATGGCCAATTCCATACCTTGAAACCTATTTCATCATATTCCTTGTAAAAATACCTTTCCAACGAGGTATATTTTACATGATTCTGACTCTCGAATCTCACAATATGGCCTTCAGAACACCAAGACTCAACAATCGTTGATTGAATTTATGGGGCAATTTGGGCCCTATGTTTGAATTTAGTCCATTCCCTTAAGAAATTCGAATTTTAGGTTAAAAATGTTTATCCCACATGCATGGGAGTCTTTGATATGTTAGAGTATATATTAAAAAGTGTCACATTCACTTAATGTGAGTTAAGAGGAAGCTATGGAAACTTGAACTTGACCCCTTAGAAAAATAGTGAATAATTAAATATTTTCATGCCCAGTTAACTACCAGTGGCACTGAGTCAACATTCCACGTGTCACTATATAAGAGTTTATCATAACTGAGACATGTATGTTACAAAACTAAATTTTTCATTACCAAATGTTGCACCTAAGTGTCGTAATTGTCTCAAATGTCATACTACCAAAATTTTTCATTACCAAATGTTGCACCTAAGTGTCGTAATTGTCTCAAATGTCATACTACCAAATGTCGCACTTAAAGTGTCGCACTACCAAATGTCACACTTAAGTGTCTCATATATTACATACCGAAGTGTCTCAATTTACCGAGTGTCGTACCTAAGTGTCGCAAATTCATCACCATGAGAAAGTGTATGTCATAATCCCTAGACATGTTGAAGAATAAACCTATCATTTGGAGGTCGAAATATTTCCTTTTGCCTTGAATTTTTGGCCCTTTTAGAGCTTCATCGCCCCCCATGCCCACATATAGATCAAGGCGATGGATCCACTTCATCGCTCCTTGCTTGGTCATAGGGGTGTGATACTATCACTCCCTCCTTAGTTCTGTGTGAGCGACGAAGTTGTTGCAACCATCATGCCTTGTTTTGTGAGGTTGTTTCCGGGAGATTTCATTTGGTTAAGGGATTCTGGTTCAAGCTACCTCCTATTCAAGGAAAGGTCAATCTTGTTGGTTCAACCAAATCCTCATTTGACCACATCCTCTCCTCAAAACTATCCTATGGTTGTGATGCCTAAAATCCTATATAATGGAGGCCATTCTTGAGTGAAAAGGAGAGAATTGAGAGCATCATACTTATGAATTTGTGATATTCAAGGGGATAGAAAGGAGATCTTGGAGGAGCTGCTGCAACATCAAGATTGAGATTGTAAGTGCTTCACTATTGTTTTCTTTCCATTAATACATAACTTTGACTATTCCCTTCATGTCTATGTGTTCATTATATGCATGTCTATTTTTTTTTAATTAATCATAGATAGATCTGTTTCCGCTTAACAAATTAGTGTGGAAGAAGGAGATTTTTCTTTGTTCCTTGCAGGAGTTTTCTTGCACCTAGGAGCTTGGACATCAATATCAAAGGTTGGAGCAACGAGAACAACTGACGTAAAAAGGTAAGTCATATGTCCCTTTCTTTTCATTCTAATTGTTGAAATAGGTCTAGGGGGGAAGTAGTACACCATTTTCTTCCTTCTATCTTGGATCAAAGAGGGGTCTTGATCCAAGGGGGGTTTCACCTGTCCGCAGGGGGAACTTTACCACAACAGAAAATTGGCAACTCCACTGGGGAGAGTTCTCTTTAGCTTTCCTCGGTATTTTATATCCTTTTGAGTCTTGATGTTACTTTTTATTTTTTGTTTTGATGCTTCTTCTTTGATCTCTCCCATTCCCACACCATCATTGGGAAGCTCTATGAGCCAAACACATAACCCTATCTCAGATATAGGTAAATTTTTATTTTTTCACCACTTTACAGGCTTCATCGCCCTCTTATAAGGGAGTATAGAGTGACGAAACCCTAATCATCGCCCTTTCTACATGGTTATGGGGGCGATAGTCCTTGTTCTGGGTGAAATTGGAGCCTATTTTTCCTCTTTTTTGTCAGTGTTTTGTCTCATACCTTTACACTAGAATCCTCCATGCTTGATTGTGACTTTGGTTGATTAAAGTTTAATGATTATCACATGTTTTGTTGCCTTTTTTGAGTTTGCAATTCCTTCAAACTATGAAGTTCACATGAATTCCCTAGGTCAACTTGATCCTTTGGCTCAGTCCATACCATCAACAGTTTTATCCTCATTAGTTGTAGGTATTCAAACTTCTCTTATATTGATTCCAAAAACTTCTAATTGTTTTACTTGTTTGTTTTTGGGATCACTTTCTTTGATTTGGAGGTTTCTTAAGTTGCATTATGCTTTGTTTTTGAGTCTCTCGTTTTTCTCCTCTTGTGAAAACTTTTGATCCCTTGAGTGCACTCCTGAGCTCTTTGGACTTGTTGCAACTTTGCATTTTTTATTTTGGTACTCGATTTTTTGAGGTTTTAAAAACTGGTTGTTCCTTTACTTTGCGTTTTGGGTTCTTGTTTAAACAAAGGTTGAATTCTTGTTATTGAATTTTTTATTACTTGGGTGTTTATTTTTCTTTATCTCTTTAGCTTTGAGATCCTTTGCAAGTGTTATTGAGTTCTTTCATTCTGATTGAAAGAGAAAGAAAAAGAAGGTTCTCTTTGTAGTTTTTCATCTAATTTGAAAAGTATATCTATGCTACTTTTACATCCTACTTTCAACCAAACATATAAATCATCCCCGAGGTAGGCATACCTATGCTTGGATGTAAGAAAAAGTATGGCTTCTAACACAATACATTGTGGATCCATGAATTGATATGAAAGACCATGGCCATGAAAAATTATATGGTGTATCCATGTCATAAAAGAGATCATAGGCAAGAGAAATACAATGTATATCTATGTCACAATATACATCAAGAAGACTTCTAGCACCAATGAGAGTGCCAATGTGGTCTTCAAAGTAGTCATACAATAGTGATATACTCCATCACAACTTGGGAGGGGTAACATAAATGGAAGATGCCCCCAAATCCAAAGATATTCAATCCAACACCATTGATGGCATGATTCTATAACATGTGAATGGATGAGTCAATGTCAAGCATGGTATAAACCCCCTGATTATTGGTCATTTATGAATACCATTAAAAACACAAGGGTACTCACCGATAATGGAAATTGACCCAAAAGAAACTAGTACAATCTCGTGAGTGTGAATAGAGTAGTTGATGTTGAACACTCATAGAATCGATCGATTAGGAGTCAATGAGGTAAACATACTGTCAATCACGAGGAATCTTGCCATTGATTATTGCAAGTTCCAAGGTACTAGCCGGGTTCTAGATCATTTTCCTAGAGTCTAATGAGTCAGTTTATAGGAAGAGATCTATCATGGATGGCCTTAATGTATCCCCTATCAATTAACATGGAACAATCATTGAGGGATATTTTGAAGATATAGAATCAACCAATCATTGAGGGATATTCTGAAGAGATAGAATCACCATTATTGAGAAGTGTTGATAGGAAAATATAATGAGAGATAAATCAATTATATAATGCAATAGGAAAAGGGTTATGATCAATCACTCACACATTGATAATAATAATAATAATAATAATAATAATAATAATAATTATTATTATTATTATTATTATTATTGACTTAAGTAAATATTATACATTAACATATCCTTTAAGATTAACTTAGGGGTAAGGGATATTGTGATAATCCATTCTTTATCTCATGTAGTCAATGATGACATGTTAATGACATGTTATAAATGAGAGTTTCCACAGATAGCATACCACGTGGGAGAAAATCCACATCTTGTTCAATGTTGAAATTGGTTTATAGAAAAGGAGTAACCTTTGGTTTTGACAACTAGGCTATTATCCGAGACCATTTTGACCTTTGTCAACCAAGGTGATAGTTTTATCCTCTTTTTGAGGGAGGTTTGATTTTTTGCCTAGGGATCATTTAGTTCTTTCTCCATCAAGATGATAATTTTATCATCGTGTCAAGTAGGTTAGAAACCTTCAATTTGTTAACCAAGGATCATTATCCTCTATCCTATTGATGTGATTGTTGGATTTGTTGACCAAGGATTATTTTTTCCTCTATCCATCAAGGTGAGCCTTCAGTTTGTGGCCATAGCTCAATTTGATCTCTATCCATCGACAATGGTTTTATCCTCTGATCAACAAGGTTGATCTTCACCAACAAAAGAGTAAGTGGTAAAACTTCACTAATGGTATTCTACTGGCTTCACCTACTAAAGTGTTGGTGGTAAAAATTTAATTATGGTATTGTCCTCCAACATCCATGGTGTTGGTGTGGAGTCTAGTGAATAGAGACAAATATTATTCCACTATGACGAAGTCACTAGGCTAGAGCGTGTACAATTTTGTTTTGGAGAGAGTGAATCATGCAAGTATTATTCATGTTTTCAACAACTTCTTGAAGTTGTTTCACAATTTTATGGGGTCACTTTTGTCTTTAAACAACATATTCCTACTTTGAGAGTAATAATGTTGTTTCACTTTCCTTCTAACACAATAGTAATTCAATTCATTTCCTACTACGAGAATATTCATGCCATGTATCTTCTTCATGTATGTTTGTTCTTTGAATTTTAGCTCTGGTGTATCTCCTAGTGGGGAACCACGTCAATGAAGTCATCAAGCATTTTATATTTAATGTATAGTGACCAAAACATTGAGATCTCATGTATCTTCCAATGGAGAAATACTCTTATGAAATACTAAGGTATTTTATCTTTGGTGTATCTACTAGTTAGAATTACCAAATATTTTAACTTGGATTTTTTTTGGTGGGGAATTATCTTTGGTTATGTACATCCATAACTTTTGATTCTCGAGGAATGTTTTTAACCAACCGCTATCCATCTTAACCACATATCTATCAAGTGTCAAGAGGGATCAAATCTCTCGAGGTGTAAACCTTTAACCTTTCCTCAAGTTTTGCACTGAAAAAAAGGTTTGTAACTTGAGAGATTCGATCCCTCTCCTCGCTTGGTAGATCTAAAATTAAAATGGATCTAGACTGATTTACTAAATGGGACAAAACACTACCATACAAACAACTTAATTCAAATTCAGTTGAATAGAAAACCCTTAATATATGTGAGAAATGTTTGACCTCTAATAACTAATTTTCATGAAACAAACCCAATTTATTTATATAAAATTTAATAAGATACTTTCTTGTAAATATATAATTTATATTTATATTAAAATTAATAAAATAAAAAACAATAATAAAAAAAAAGTTTTAATAAAAAACAGTGAGGAGTTTGTCAAGGCCAACTGAAAGGACGTCATAATCATTAGCCTTAGGTCTGTCTCCTTTCATAACAATCTGTGCAGAGTCGAACCGTATTTAGGAGTATAAAATTAGTTAATTTGGTTATACAATACATTAGTTGAAAAGTCTATTGAATATTTTGGTTATATTGTACTTCTAGAAAACATCGTCACTTTGCCCGAGTGGTTAAGTCGTGTGCCTGCTAAGTGCACGGGGTCTCTCCACGAGAGTTTGAATCTCTTAGGCGACGTGCAATTCTTATTTTATATTATATTAATTCATTATATTAACGTCTATAGAATCTGTTAAATAATATTATTACATTAATTAACATCGTCATCGTCACTTTGGACGAGTGGGTAAGGCGTGTGCCTGCTAAGGGTTTCCCCACGAGAGTTCGAATCTCTCAGGCGACGTAGAGGCTTTCGTAACAATGTATCACGATCACATAATAAACCTTGTATTAATATGTTAATACTTTTATGTGCTCATTTATTTTGAAGAATATTTATAATACATTTGAAATTGTTTTATGTGTTAATTTATTCAAAAATATTTATTTATAATACATTTGAAATTGGTAATAATGTTGTTGATCACATGATATATCATGTATTAATATGTTAATTATTTTATTTGGTAAAGTTGATCACATGATAAATTATATATTAATATGTTAATTATTTCTGATCACATGATAAACTATATATTAATATGTTAATTATTTCATTTGAAATTAGTAAAAATATTTATAATACATTTGAAATTGTTTTATGTGCTAATTTATTCAAAAATATTTATAATACATTTGAAATTGATAATAATGTAGTTGATTATATCATGTATTAATATGTTAATTATTTTATTTGGTAACAATGTAGTTGATCACATGATACACTATATATTAATATGTTAATTATTTCTGATCACATGATAAACTATATATTAATATGTTAATTATTTCTAATCACATGATAAACTATATATTAATATGTTAATTATTTTTGATCACATGATAAACTATATATTAATATGTTAATTATTTCATTTGAAATTAGTAATAATATAGTTGATCACATGATATACCATGTATTAATATGTTAATTATTTTATTTGGTAACAATGTAGTTGATCACATGATAAACTATATATTAATATGTTAATTATTTCTGATCACATGATAAACTATACATTAATACACATTAATACGTTAATTATTTTATTTGGTAACAATGTAGTTGATCACATGATAAACTCTGTATTAATATGCTAATTATTTTATGTGTTCATTTATTGAAGAATATTTATAATATATTTGGTTCCAACTATATCTCTATTAATATGTTAATTATTTTATGTGCTCTTTTATTAAAAAATATTTATAATACATTTAGTTTCAACTATATTTCTATAAAACAGTTTTTGGTAACAATATAGTTGATCACATGATAAACCATATGTATTAATATGCTAATTATTTTATGTACTCGTTTATTAAAAAATAGTTATAATACATTTAGTTTCAACTATGTCATACATTATGTTTTCACCCAACTTTACCAAATATTTAAATTAAATATGCTTGATCCAATATATCTCCAAGTTTATTAAAGAATATTTATAATACATTTAGTTTCAATTATATATAAATTATGTATAATACATTTAGTTTCAACTATGTTACATATTATGTTTTCATCCAAATTTACCAAATATTTAAATTAAATATG
>JASDQU010108250.1:83742-94180 GCA_032191745.1 Picea mariana | reverse complement strand
AATGAGTTTTAAATGGGAATAATTGTTTAAGAATAGTAACAACTGATTCACCCCCCCTCTCAGTTGTCCAACAACTTTCAAGGCTTCATCTAGTGACAACAACCTTCGTTGTATTGGTAAAAAAAATTCAAATTCAAGTAGAAATGTCTCTAAATTATTCAAGCCATCAAATGTAGGAAGATTACTTACTTCTGCGCCAATCCAGTGAACTATGTTAGTCAATCTGGTACACCTCTACATAGAGAATTCATACATTCTGTTTTGCCAATTCTCCAATGATTCTTTTGAATCTAATGAGCATGCGCTTTCACTTTGCCAAATTGGATTTCCATCTTTTGTAGGATTAATATAATCATGTTGTCCTATTGTCAGTGTATATATGTTCTCTAGCTCGTAGGCATAGTTTTCTTCCCTTATCGGTTATGTTTATCTATGACCTTTTTATAACCCTAAATTGCACCACACATGCTTACCTGACATCAGGCCAACTCATATCCCTTCTTTGCCAAAACTCTGTTGAACAACTCTTTGAAAATCCTCTTGTGTAAAGGCCCACATGCCCTAACCTATTACTGCACATGTGTACATGTTGTCTGACTCACAACAACCCGTGTGTACCTACAAAAGAACGAAAAAAGGAAAGTTGTCGACGGAACAAAAAGCTATGGGTGAGTTAACTGAAACTCCCGGCCATGCATGGCCGAGGGTTCATCCAAAAACCTAGCTCCTTCTAGCCTATAAAAGAAGGGGTAGGGGTACCATTTGGAAGAGGAAAAAATATAGCAAAGAAACTCTTCCCATTTACATATTCCATTGTCCCAACCCTTTAGCCTTTCCTCATGCCAAAGGAGATTTAATGCAAAGCAATTGAAGGACAGAAAAAGAGGAGCCCAGGATCAGGTTCAAGGAGTGGTGGTCGGTCTCAGCTTTTGTAAGTTGACTCACTTTAAGTAATAAAGAGAATGCTTTTCCCATCCCAATTCATGAACTGTCTATGGTTTGATTAGTTTATGTTTGATTTCTAACCCTTGAGTNGGAAGAGCATTGCGAACAAGGAATCAAGCACAACGGAGGATCGACATCGAACATCGGTAATAAGGTAGGTGGTCCTTTCTGTGCATTTACTAAGAAAAAGGGATTTAAATCTTGGGATGTAGGTAAAAAACTAGTTTCTATTCGATCAAATCTGCATGCAAAGTCTAAACTCTATTTACTATTCCGTAGGGTGTTTTTCCCAACAACAGAATTGGCGACCGTACTGGGGAGAATACTCTTTAGGGTTCCTGGAATTATTTAAGTTTTTTGGGTAGTTTAAAGACTAAGTTTTCCCCTGTCTTTTCTTTTTCTATAAGTTCTGAGCTAGTAGGGAGTTTGGTTTTCCATACCAACTTTCTCTGACTTTTGCTTGACTGTATTTTTAGGGACACACAGAGGTGCACGCGGCCTGCATAAGGCCTGAATGCGTGTACCTGTGCCCTATCCTCTGATAGCCCACGTGTGAATGCCAACTGTAGAGATAGAAATAGCGTGTAGGAGTTAAGAGAACCTTAGAGGTAGTCCTCCTCTTTTCCCTGTTAGAATCACACATTCTCAGGGGGTTTTCTGGAATCCTGTCTGATTCTTGTTTGCTAACAGTCCTATCTCAAATTCTTTTTTTTTGCCTTATTATTTTTCCTTGCATTATTTGTTTTTCTATTAGAAAAAGTATCCAAGCCTTCAAGTTATCCTAGTTATCAATACCAGACGCCTCTTC
The DNA here is from genome assembly GCA_032191745.1 of Picea mariana. Classification (NCBI taxonomy): domain Eukaryota; kingdom Viridiplantae; phylum Streptophyta; class Pinopsida; order Pinales; family Pinaceae; genus Picea; species Picea mariana. The sequence continues at coordinate 92,427 of JASDQU010108250.1, read as the reverse complement.
CTGGTCTGGTCTGTCTGTTTTCATATTTTTTCTTAGATTTTAGATATACATGCGGCCTATACAAGGTCAGCCCGTGTGTACACGCCCTCTGTCTCTGTTCAGCATGCGTTTGCACGCGTGTTGTTTGAGTGATAGTCGCGTGCTTGTACATACTACTTTTTGTTCAGGGTGGGGCAGTCATCCCCTCCTTTGATAAGAAGTATTCCTCTCAAGTGTTTGAATCTATGTTTGAACACTCAGTAGCTTAGGATTCATCTTACCCTTAGCCTTCTTTTTCTCAGTTAATAGTTGATAAAAAAAAAAAAAAAATTATGGTTTTTAGACAAGTATGAGAGTCATTGTTTTTTCAATTGCCATTGTGTGATTCTTTAATCTGATTCTTTGCGATCTGCGCTTTAAGCCAGAATTGTTTTTCTTGGTTTTTTGCTTGTCGGTATTTTCCCTTTCTTGCTTTACTAGCACTTAAATAAATAAATAAAAAATATATATCTTTTCATTTTATTCTTTGGTTGAAGAGTGTGTTTCTGCATCATTAGCTAGGGAAAAGTCTTTTATTTTGTAAGTTTTTGCAGTTCACTTAGATCATAAGTAGCTCATAGTCAAGTGAAATTCCTTTGAGTTTGCTGTCCAAAATCTTAGAAAAATTAAAAATCTTTCTTTGTGAAAAGTTGTTGAAATTTTGCATTCAGTAAAAGTTTTTTGTTTCCATCTTTTTCATTCATTTTTTGCTTTCGTCTTTTACACATCATCAGTTTCACCCTCATACCCCTTGAAATAAGACAAATCCATAAAATCAACGCTAATTTTAAAATCTACTAGACGTTTATGTTTGTAGGGTTCACAAACTAGTTCAGGACTAGGGCCTTGGATTAGGTTGGAGAGGAAACTCTTCAAGGCCATTCAAAACCAAACATTAGATTCTGAGATAGGGAGTGTCTAAGTATAGTTTCATGGAAGTTATCCAGGACCCCCCTCTAACATAGGGGATAAACACGAGGTCGCGTGCGGAAAGGTAGCGGAGATAACCCTTCCAAAGTTGGACCAATCATAGTGGAGAACACATATAGAGGGCTTGTTTTGGGATTCCGTCGTTTGCATTTGCCACGGTGCTTCGTGGGTCTCAAATATGTTCTAGGTCCTTAGTTGTCTTCCGTACCATTTTCTCTCGATACCCTTGATAGGTTTCGGGCTCGATACCCTGCTCATTGTGGTCTACCCGACTTTCGACTGGATCCGCCTGGTGACTGTTCGCGTGCTGACAACCTAGTTGCCAATATTTTTAGGGACATACACAGGTGACTGCGGGGGTATACCATGGTACCTAGGACAGACATCAGGCCACGCTTTTCACAGTATACTCAGAGGGTACTTCCGTGTTCGAGTTGCACTTGCACCGGTAAGTTGCTCTAGTGTTGGTTGTTGTAACTGTTCTTCCGAATAGTTTAGTGATTGCTTGTATTATCTCTTAGGGGCTTCTTTTTTAGTTTGTGTTACTTTTGAATGTTTAGAATACCTTAGCGTGTCTTGGATATTCTCACATAGTGGAGGATCCCGAGCTCCACTAGTCACGAAGGCTTCTTGGCCTACCGCTGGTTACACTGGAGCCACCCCCACCACCATTAAGGTGGAAGCTAGACCAACAAGGGTCTTTTGAAGTGACCGGGTTACAAACCTTTGTGCCCAAATAACTCCCAGAGGAATCAACCATTTTGGACCTTGAAGCAACTGCTCTTGGCTTAGTTGAAACCCCAACCACTGATATCTTGGTACCGTTTATTATACCAATCCAATTTCATGAACACCAGACAATGCCTCACACAACAATGGAAACAAATGTTGTTACTCCTTCTGGGAATTTTTCAATTCCCACCACAGTTTCCACCACAGGAGAGTCATCTCCTAACCTACTGCCGTTGGTCCAAGCCACCATGGTCTCTTCCGCAACTACGTCGCATAGTGGACTAAACCCGTCTATGGCGGTGGCCACAACCCCCTTCACACCTAGTGTGACAGGCCCTCCGTTCTCATACAATATGCCTAGTTCAGGTACAAGTCCTGTACTAACCTACTCCACTTTATAGACTTTGGGTCTGGGGGAAGGGAGCTCTAGCACTCCTCTGCAAGGTCACCTTGGGGGCACTCCTGTCCATTTTAATGCTTTTCCTTACACAGGAGGTCATATCCCTCCTTCATCCCCTTCACTTGGTGGTCCGCATCAGCAATCCACCAGGCAACCTACACACAATAGTTTATTTGGAGCGGGGAGTTAGGGACCACCTTCGCACAGTATGCTGGTAGGTTCGACACCATTTTCTTGGAACAAAATGTTTGGTAACAACACTTTCTCGTCAGCCGCTTTCCCGACTGGGGGCAACCCCTTTTTTGGACAATCTACTCCTACACAGGGTACTATTCCTACATAGGGGGCACACATAGCAGGACCTTGGAATTCAGGAAAAGGATCCATTCCCTCCTCCAGAATGTTGTTCTGGGGTAAATTTTTCCACAGTCAATGGAACCCCAGACAGACTACTATGCCTCTCCCCGTAGGACCGACATGGGGTAATCCTTCCCAAAGTCCTTTGAATACAATGCATTCCCAACACTCTATGTCCTTTTTGGGAAATCAACTGATGATGTCTCCACAGATGAAAAATCCTTACACTGGTCAGGGCCATGGTTTCAACCAGAATCCAGGCCAGTAGCCAAAATTTTCCTGGCAACCTGGTGCCAGTCAAACTCCAGGACCCTTTTTCCCAGGTTATCAGCAGCAACCCAAACTACCATCCCTGGCGACTTTACACTTGCCAGATTCGACAAGGTTGTTAAATGATCCTATTTGTCATGATCCACGTTGGCCTCCTATGCCGATGAAGTCACCTTCGGACATTCCAANATATCAGCAGCAACCCAAACTACCATCCCTGGCGACTTTACACTTGCCAGATTCGACAAGGTTGTTAAATGATCCTATTTGTCATGATCCACGTTGGCCTCCTATGCCGATGAAGTCACCTTCGGACATTCCAAAGTTCGAGGCCAAGCCTAATGAAGATACAGGTGATCATGTGACTATCTTTCATCTTTGGTGCTCATCTAACTCATTGAAATATGACTACGTATAGTTGCAATTGTTTCAATGTACTCTTATTGGGAGTGTCGCGAAATGGTACATCGAGCTCGATTGCTCAAGATACTCTTCTTTTTGTGAACTGGCGATGACCTTCCTTAACCATTTCCAGTTACCTGTGAGATACAATGCTGGCACAGAGCTGCTCGCCAATTTCGAACAAAAAATAGCGGACCATATCTCTAATTATATTCGAGAGTGGAGATGCCGAAAGAGTTTAATCAAGGTATCAGTCCCACCAACATTCTTACTTGAGTGGTTCCTTAAGTCTTTGGTCCCATAGTTATCCAAAGACGTCGTGACATCCATAGTTTTCTCCGAGGAAGATGCCATCATGAGGGCTCAACAGTTTGAGCTCATCTATTCTCAGTCTGGTTTATTATACAACATCTTACCAGATGCGCCACGTTCGATACTGAATAAAACTAGACAGAGAGCTAGACCACATGTCGATGGTATTGTTGGTTCAACAAAAACCAAGCCCACTGAGCAATTGACAAAAAAATTGCAACAGTTATCCATACAACACACAATGGCCAGCCAAACTACTGCTTTGGCTGCTCCCCCTACCCAAACATTGGAAGTACACATCGTGCAGTCGACTAACCCAAAGGCCACCCAGCAGCCTGAAGGGAAGAAAAAACAACAAAAGTAGGGCAAGGGGGATAAAAAACCCACTGATAATGCTGGTGGGGACAACACAAAAAAACTAAAGGTGAGGTATCCATGCAACTTGTGCATGGAAGACCACCCGACCCATATTTGTCCTCGACTTGCAAAGGATCAAAAGTTTGTCACACAGCAACAACAAGTAGTGTTGACTAATCCCTTTCAACATGGGAAAAATCTAACTCAAGCCTCTACAAGAACAGAAGGGGGTAGCCAAGAAACCTACCCACCTCCAAACAATCCCTCATCCGCAAATGTATATATGGTTAGGGGTGATGCTTTCATATCAACTAGAGTGCACGACTATAGTAAACCAAGCACTTATGAGAAGGCTAAAGAAGCTAATCTCCCATCTATTCCTCTACAGATTGAGAAGGCATTGGGAGAAACAATGACACGCATTCCAAAAGGTGCATTTAAAAAATCTTCTCACAACCCAAACGCAAGGGCTGCCTAGAATTACTCTCTGGTGGAGGATTTATCACAAACCCCTTGTACGATGTCTGCTTTGGAGGTCCTCCAAAGCTGCCCTGCTCAGAGGAAAGCCTTGTTAACCACTTTGGGCTCTACTGAGACTTGTAATCTGGGAACCATCATGTTATATATAACCAACTTAAAACCTCGTCTGCCTTACCACGTAGCATTTCAGATAGTAGTGGCTCATCCCATGAAAACTTTTACTCGAAATATCTTCCGCATGGTGGTCGATGAGGGTGCCTCGACATGCGTTATGTCGTTAGAATGTTGGAAGTCCATTGGCTAGCTTGTTTTGTCTCCACCACCTACTCTCCCCACTGCTTTCGACAATCATTCATTTCGACCACATGGCATCGTTCCTTCTTTCCCTGTGCAGTTAGGAGGGAAAACCATGTGTGTCGAAGTAGAGGTAGTAATTTCTCCCCTCGACTATAACCTCTTGTTAGGACAGAGTTGGACTTATGTTATGCAAGTTGTGGTTGCTACAGTTTTCTGAGTCTTGTTGTTTCCACATGAGGGTCAGATAGTGACCATCGATCAACTGTATTTCTACAGACTTGACCCAGCTTTGGGGGCATCCACGGTCCCGATGATTGATAATCCTCATCCAGGTTTCAAAATAGGAGTTGGTTTGTGCCCATCCTTAATGCGTACCTTTGATTACTTGCCTCCTCACGACGATATCAAATTTATATCTAATCACCATAAGGTTGAGATTTTTCAAGTTTCGTCGTTCCACACGACTTACTTTGAGGATCCTTGGATTCTTCCTTCTCCATCAACCATGATGGATGAGACAGGGCACTCAGTCATGTCCATGCCCTTGTCTGTCGTTGAGGTAGCGTACTCTTTAGTCCAGCAAGATTTAGCTAACCCTTATCCGACTCCCACACAAGAGTTAGATCCACTTCTAGAGCCTATTTGGGCTCAGGGTTCTCTTGCTAACGTTGATTTGTTTGACTTAGTCTTGCATTCTGACGAAGCAGTAATTGAAGCAATGACTAGTCCAGACAAACCTTGGGAATATCTTCATCACAGATCATATTTTCTCCCAGAGTTAAGTCGAATCGAAGTAGGAGAATTCACCGTTACCATGACGGGAGATCAGCCATGTCCTATTAATATCTTAGCTACGCAGGAAATTTATGCTAAGGGAAATATGGCGACTATCTCTGAAACTATACCCATCAACATCTCCTGAAACCCTGGCATCATGGAGAATGTCTTTGTCAGAGTGGATTGCTCCCCCAAAGAAATTTAAATTTACACGGATCTTTTCAAAGAATTCCGTGATGTTTTTGCCTAGTCTTATGAGGAAATGCCAGGTATCGATCCAAAAATAGTTGAACATGAAATCACAATGTATTCTGATGCCAATCCTGTTCGAAAAAAACTTCGTCCAATCAATCCCAAGAAAGCAGCAGCCATCAAGATTGAGGTTGAGAAATTGCTAAAGGCAAGTTTTATTTATCCTATTCATTTGACTCAATGGGTGTCAAATCCTATGCCAGTTAATAAAAAATAAGGCACGATTCATGTATGTACCAATTTCCGTGATTTGAACAAGGCATGTCCCAAATATAATTTTCCAACACCATTCATTGACCATATCATTGATGAATGTGCTGGTTTTCAAGCCTTTTCTTTCATGGACGGTTTTTCGGGATATAATCAAATCCAAATCAAACCTGAAGACCAACACAAAATGACATTCATTTGTCCGTGGGGTATATTCTCATATCGTAAGATTCCTTTTGGCCTTAAAAATGTTGGAGCCACATTCCAGTGGGCCATATATTTTGCTTTTCATGGCCTCAAGCATATAGTCGAGGACTATTTAGATGATTTATCATCACGCTCTTGCAAGTGAACAAATCATCCCACACACCTTAGACTAATCTTTGAACGCTGTCGCTACTTTAGGATTCACTTGAATCCAAACAAGTGCAGCTTCTGTGTAACATTAGGATGTTTGTTAGGTTTCATCGTATCAACAAAAAGGATCATGGTTGATCCTCTTAAGGTGAAGGCAATAATCCAGTTGCCCCCCCCACGCACAATCCTACAACTTCAGAGTCTACAAGGCAAGGCGAACTTCTTACTATGCTTCATCGCCAACTATGCCAGAATCACCAAGGGATTTATGTGTTTACTAAAGAAAGACGCTCCTTTTTTCTGGGATGAAGCCACTCAACACTCTTTCGACGCATTAAAACACGCCCTCACAACCGCACCTCTGCTACGACCACCTAACTATAACAAAGATTTCTTATTATATCTGGCTACCGCATAGTCAACCATTGGCATGGTTTTAGTTCAGGAAGACGATTAATTCTCAGAATACATGATCTATTACCTGAGCTAAGGCGTCGTAGGACCGGAACTCAATTATTCTCATATCGAAAAACTTGTGTTGGCAGCAGTTCATGCTGTTCAACGGTTCCGTCACCATGTTCTGTTTCGCAAGACCACTGTCATTGCTGTTGTGAATCCATTCCAGTACATGTTGACATGACAAGTTATAGGCAGAAAAATAAGTAGATGAATAGTCATCCTCCAAGAATTTGACTTAGACTTCGTTTCAGCAAAATCCAAGAAGTCATTGGTCTTCGCAAAGCTTATTTCGAAACTTCCGGTTGAGTCAGGTGACGTTGTGCCTGAGGAATTGCCTATCCGGGGAGATATGTTTTTGATTACATCTTCAGACCCCTAGTATGAAGATATACTTATCTATCTCCAGACTTTGAAATTCCCCACCTCTGCTTCTCATGATGAGCGTCGATGAATACGCCATCAGGATAAGAATTATCTCATATTCGATGATACGTTGTATCGGAGAGGTGTAGACTGCATCTTACGTCGATGTATCACTCATGAGGAGGGCATCATCATGCTCAATGATTGCCATACTGAAGCTTGTGGCGGTCATTTATCTGGGTTGGAAACATCTCAAAAGATTCTACGAGCAGGTTACTTCTAGCCGACACTTATCAAAGATTTTATCGAATCGGTCAAGAAGTGCCATCCATGCCAAATCTTCTCTCGGAAGATGAGGGCACATCCTTCTCCTATGTTTCCTATCATCACAGTTGGTCCCTTCACTAAGTGGGGTATTGATTACACTACATGCAACCCCCCGTCAGCAAGGGGGCACCGCTATATCATCGCAGCTATCGACTACTTCACTAAGTGGGTCGAAGCTATGCCAATGTTTAAGGACGATGGAGAGACTGCAGCTCTCTTCTTATTCAACCAGATCATAGCAAGGTTCAGTGTCCCAAGAGAGATTGTCACTGACCATGGAAGTCACTTTCAGAACCAAATGATGACTGAATTAACATAAAATCTTGGGTTACGGCAAGAGAATTCATCATCTTACTACCCCCAAGCCAATGGGCAGGTGGAAGCTGTAAACAAAACTCTTAATACTATTCTACAACGAACTATCAACTCAACCAAGTCAAATTGGCATTTGATGTTATACTTGGCATTATGATCTTACTGAACGTCTGTTAAGACTGCAACCGATTTCTCACCTTTTCAACTCGTTTACGGGCTGGAGGCAGTCTTTCTCATCAAATGTCAGATCCCATCTCTAAAATTGGCAGCACAATTATTGCCAAACACTTCTCCACTTGAAGAATGGTTAGTACACCTTGAGCATCTCAATGAGCAGTGTCGCGATGCGGCCTTGGCCAACGAGGCTCACAAACATAAGGTCAAGTGTCAGTATGATAGGTCCTTCCGTCCTCGAATTTTCTCTGAGGGCGACCTTGTCCTGGTCTATGACCAAGATAAGGACCCCCTAGGGGCAGGAAAGTTTAAATCCATGTGGTTCAGACCCTTCATCATAAAAGAGGTATTAAAAAAGGGTTCTTATCATTTAGTTGATTTTGAAGGGAATGCTTTGGCGGAGCCTAGAAATGGGCTCTACCTCAAGAAGTATTACTCATAGACAGGTCACTGTGGGTAACTTTCTATAACATATGTATAGTCTTTGTACTATTACTTTTTAAGTTTCTGTTAAAGTGTTATGGATGTGTCATAGATGTTATGTTTCATCAATATGGTAGATGTCAAGTGATTCTGAGGTGTTCGTTGGGTATGCAAACAGTGCTAGTCGGCACATGCGGAGGCTTGCCTCCGCAGCTTGGGTAATCTTTACACCTCAGGGCCAGTTGTTATCTTGCGGAGGTATATGCTTAGGTGACACCACAAATAATGTCATCGAGTATGGTGCAGTTATTGAGTTGCTTCCTGATGCCTTTTCATTGGGTATCTCTCATCTTCGGGTCTATCTCGACGCTCAACTGGTTGTGTCGCAGCTAAACAGAGTATATCGGGTTCATGATCCAACTTTACACCGACGATTCCTTAGGGTACGTCTCTTAGAATGAAACTTTGATTAT
>JASDQU010108250.1:24023-78879 GCA_032191745.1 Picea mariana | reverse complement strand
AGGATAATAAATTATCACCAAAGTACTATGGACCTTATAAGGTGTTGCAAAAGATTGGTACTATGGCATACAAATTGGAGATGCCTGCATGTTCACGAGTACACCCAGTTTTCCATGTTTCATGATTAAAGAAGGTTATAGGTGACAAGATCCCAGTTCAAACTATATTTCTATAACTTGACGAGGAAGGAAAAATCATATTGGAGCTTGAAGCCATCACTAACACAAGAATTTTCCAGCTGAGGAATAGATCCATTTCAGAGTATCTCATTAAATGGAGGAAACTACCGGCTGAAAATTCCACTTGGGAAGATGAGCCTTTTATACAAAAGAAACCAGAGTTACTCAAGCGTTGCGGACAACACTTGTCTCAAGGGGAGGGGAATTTTAAGCCCTAATATTGGCTCATTACCCCTTAATTGGGGCATATTATATTAGTAATGTTATTTTATTTATGTCGGCTTTAGGCCATTAGTTGTAATTATACCTCCTAGTCTCCTATATATACCAAGGAGACATTTTCATTTTGAATCATCTTGTACTTGAACATTTAAGTGGGGTAAAAGGAGGTTTCCCCCTTGAAGAAGCTTATTATCTAAAATTATCTCTTTTTCAAGGCGTTGAGTACTTTTTCTGAGGCTTTTCTATGCTATATTTATATTTGGTTCTTAACATCTTCATCTGATCGTCCTGCTTCGTCTCCACTATAGAAATCTCCGTCTTATGTAAATGGTCCATAACTCTGCTTAAACAGGTTCGTAAGAGGAACCTTTATCAATTATCTCCCACTGCGTGTGTGTCTAGCCTCTCCGTCACTATCATTGTCTAAATTTTTGAACATTAGCTTTAAAATCTATTGATTATTTTATCTTCAGGATATCCTTCTCATGCAATAACATCTTAATCTTTAGCTTTAAAAAGTGTAGAAAATTTCCTCACGTCCCTTGAAGAAATATCTCTCTGCTTGGCTATATGATTCCACTCTATCAGTAACAAATTTAGTAATGTATCCTCCAATAGTGCTATCAAACCAGAGATCCGCTACTCTAGACACAATGTTATCGATTCTCTTGACTTTCTTAATCAACACCGTTGTCCAAACCACAGGTGGTGTAAATATGATTTCGAACTAAGTGTATGCTAGTATGCCTAGCCACTCGTTCAAATCCTTGTGAACTCCTGCAAATAAAATCTCGTGTATGTCAATAAAGATGTACCTTCCTCACCAATATTTTGTATTGATGCTAGGGTTCTTGTTCCGAGCTTCGGCAAAGTCCTTTTCCTGTTCTTCTATCCACTTATGAATCTTTGTCTTTGATGAGAACCACCTTGACATTCCCTCAAGAAGATCTCGGTCCTGACAACAGAACCATTTGTTGGCATAAGGGGAAGATCTAGGGTTCAACGCTTAACAACGCACCAACAAAACCCTAACTACTGGCCCTTTCGACAACACCTATGAAGAAGATGAAGTCTCACTCGAGGTAGAAATAGGGGGGTTGCAGGACACATGCGTCTGCAACTAAAGGAAGAGAAAGACTATTCCTCAATAACAACACAAGATAACCTAGAGATTCTTAACAGTATTAAGCTTACTTCCCAGAGTAGTTATATTTCTTATCTTCAGTAGGAAAACAACAATGCAATAACAAAATAACAGATAACACACTACACAACATCAATCACATAGAACAACAAGATTTTACATGGTTCACCCTTTCCCTAGGGCTATGTCCACATGACTATGTTTTTTGATTAAGTATATTAAAACATACAGTTCTATATGCGCACTCAACTGCATATCTTTCTCCCTCTTTCTCTTTATTCCCTCTCTCTACACACTCAACAATAGAGTAGATCTTCGCACCCAGCTGAAGATCCAAACTTACAAGAATGTTCTAAGACATAACACTCTTACATCTCAATATATCTACATCAACAACCCCTCTCCTCTCTTCTAGACCTATATTTATCCTTTTATAACTCTTTAAAACCCTAGACTGAAGTCCAGGTCCAAAAAACCTAAGTACCAAAACCCTAGGGCCACATAGCTCGCATTTTACATACTTCTCCAACCTGTTCTTACTTCCTCTCTGCAAGGTGCTCCAAAGCACCTATTAGTGTCTTCTTCTGCTTGCTGACCTATCCACAATTCGTCTACCTTGATTCTTTGTCTTCCAAGATCTTCTTTCTTCTTCCTTAATATCTGACCAAGGGCCTACATGAATTAATTTTCATGGATGATAAATGATATCTTGCATAGTCAAAATGGAAGTAGTTTGTGGCAAGATGATCCATATTATTAATTTTAGTTTTACTTTACTGTTAGAGTCTTTTCTCTTTTTTTGTTCTATTAAGATTGCATGATCTTTTCTCGAAATAAATTTTGGGCCAGTTTTACCACAACAGTGACATTCTATATGTATTTTTGGTAAATTAGAATAATGTTTAAATAGTTATCATGATGTCCTCCTTCTAGACATCACTGAGAATGCTTTTTCCTTTTAGTACTACTGTTAGATAGATGATTTGGTATTCTTCCCCATTTTTCTATTATCCCTTTCTTCCCTCCATCCTAAGATTCAAAAGAGCATACCAGAAAGTTTCTCCTTGAAAATTGAAGAAACACTGTGATCGAGACTGACCAAATGTTATGCATATAGGGAAAAAACCCCTCATACGTATCACTTTTCATGAGTTATTCCCAAAATCCCGTCCATTAATCCCCATAAACCACCTCACTTCCCCTTGTTGCATAGTCATTATGGTCAATGATTCCTTGATCTAGGATTTATCAACCTATGAAACTAGAGATTTTGAGTTCTTAATCTATTGGGAACATATTTCCTTGTGGATTCGCCAATTTGTTGACACTTAAAATCAAAATGTTGGGTACCATGCTCGCAAATGATTTCCAATCCTTATTACTAAATTATATTAATTATACACTAGTAGGTGGGACCCCTTTTGTGACTAATGGCACTATGGCGGAGAACCAAAACTTATATTTTGTTTGCATATGTGTTCGTTGCGACATAAATTCTATATATTATTTACTTCAGATCGTGGTTAAAATTCTTATGATAATAAATTCAGGGCAAGATAGCTAAAATAGTGAAAAATGTGGCCTTGATTATCTCTTGCAAAATATGATATGTTTCTTTTATAGGTGAAGGAATAATACTCCAGTTTGAATTTGATTTTACATGGATTATGTGGTGTATGGGTGACCACCCAAACCTTTGCTACAATTGTGGTGCACATTGTTTTGATGGCAATGTTAGTGGCATCCCTAAGAAAATAAACATTTGTTAATAAATTGGGGGCAAGGTTTCACTCATTTTTGAATTTGGACATATGCAAACTTTGGATTATTGGGTTTTTATTGTCAAATGGAAATGGTAATGGGACGTGAGATGGAAAATGTACTTGGATCATACTAACCATGAATAAATGCCAAGGGAGAAATGACAACAGTAAATGAAATTCATTCTTACTCTCCTCAAGCCCGCCAACCTAGCCATTTTCATTGTGCTCTGTTAGTTTCAACTGCTCTAACTTGCTCGGTCATGGAAGAGGTATACAACCTGTTCTTTTCTCCTTTCTCAATATTTTATAGGTATGTGGTTTCTCCCGGTATTTTCTATTACTTCTCCATCCATGAACTTTTCTCTTCCCTTAAATCAAATGTTGGCTCTTGTTGCTCTTGGCCTGTATAATTCTCAATTTGTCACTATGTTTTTCAGATTGTGTATTTATTGGTTGCAAACTTTGGTTTCTTGTGGTGATTGTTATGAGAATATTGGCATTAAATAAGGTCGTGGTGGATTTGCTGCATGTAATTGATCATGTTTTTTCTGAAAAAAGGTTGTGATTGGGCATACCTTTCTTATGGTTCTTTGTTTGGGTTTTCCTCCCTGTCAAATGGGTCCTCTCTACCTTACCTCTATGTTTTGGGAATACTTCGCATGCAGGTTGATATTTTGGTCTTTGTAGCTAATGCACCCACACCATAACATCGACCCTGTGACTATAAACGCGAGGCACCTTGGAGTGAACCTACCATGTTGTATACCTACCAAACACTCAGTTTATTTGGCCCATTGTCTCTACCACTTACTTTCATTGTCACATATCGAATGTTATGCATTACTTTGAAGGCATTGCTTACCCATAATTTGATGGAAGCACAATTCTTGTTCTTTTACTTAGGAACAGTTTTAAGCGGTTCCTTGCTTGGAAATTATGAAAGAAGTGTTGCACTCACCTATTCATGGGAAGTTACAATCTATTGAAGCTTATGGTTCTGACAAAAAATGTTTCATATCTTGGTTGAATTGTCATATTTTATTATTTGCGAAAGCACCTGTGTATGAGATCTCTGATGCTTGAATTGAATAATACAGACCAAAATGGAATTAAAAAAAGGGGGTTGCAGTGAATGGTGTTTTGATTAAATGATGGATCTGAGATTTGTTTTAGGGCACTTTGCATGAATTTGTGGGATTTAAAGTACCTTTGTTGGGGTTGATGTTATGAATCATGGCTTGTCTATTCCAAGATTATTGTTGTATTCCTATAGTGATTATGATGTTGTTCATTTTGATTATGTTATATAATGACAGTATTGTTATCGGGGTTATTCTAGTTACATAAAATTCTAGGAAAATCCAATCATTTACATTGTAATACAGTTTAGAGGGTAGTGAGAAACTTTTTTAAGAAGGAATCAATATTGGGTTATTGTTTTGGAAAATGGGTATTGTCTAAATTTTAAAATTTTGGACAAAAATATATTTTGATTGTAAATTTGCATCAGAGATAGCATGTTTTGATATTTCACTTGAATAATATCCATAAAATTTCCCTATCATTCTACCATTTTTCTATTACCCTAAATTGCACCATACATGCATACCTGGCATCAATCCATCTTACTTACTATTTTTGCCAAGACATCACTGAACAACTCTTCTTAAAAACACTATTTTTGAATATGTACGTGCCTTGCACCACTACTTCCCATGTATGTACGCTAGATGCACCACTACTTCCCACATACGTACGCTAACTGCACCATTACAACCTATGTATGCCCACAAAAGTTGAAAACAATAAAAAGTTGCAAGGAATTCGTTGAGATTACGAGCTATTGGGTAGTTTCCCAACTAATCCACCGCCTATAGCCCGTCACCCAATGGAATAACCATCCTTTTGACATATAAAAGGAGGTTTTGGGGTCTCATTCCAAGGAGAAACATAGCAATAGTAAAACTATACCCATTTCACTTTCCCCCCTTGCCCCAAGAATTTGCAGCCACATTGCGAATTTTGAGCCAAAATTCCCTATTCTTTCATTTTTTCCTCATTCATAAGCCTATGCCCATTCTCTAGAGAGAAGTGTGAGAGGATAAGGATACGTGGAAGCAATTGGATCTTGGTGAAGAGGATCCCGGACTAGGTTCGAGGAGCAGTCATCGATCTCATTTTGTAAGTGACTTTGTGAGATTAATATAAAGAAGTACTTTTTTTGTCCCACCATATGATGTGTTCAATATTTATGTTTGATTTACATTTTATTATGAAATCTAACCCACTAATTCATATATAAGATGCAAGTTCGTAGTTTCATTTTTGTCTTTTGCTGAATACAGGCTGGCCTTAGGAGGATACTTGCAGTTGAGAAGCGACCGAATGCAAAAGGATCGACGTTGGACACAGAGTTTAAGGTAGAGTTACCAGATCCTTATTCTTTGTATTTTATGCATGAATGTGGGGTATTGTCAGGGTAGTTTTTAAAATTAGGATACCTTATACAGTTATCTCTTCCTACACATTGAACCCTAGTGTAGTCCATAGGGGGTTTTTCCTGCTATAGCAGAATTGGTGACCATACTAGGGAGGCCCCTAGGGTTTATAGGGGATATTTTTGGGTGTTTTAATTGGTTTGATTGCCTCTCTGATTTATCTGTAAATTACTAAGAATTTAAGGGATTTTGGTCTGCCATACTAGTACTCCCTATCTTATCAGCCTGACTATTAGTTTTTTTTTTTTTTTGAGAAGTTACAGAGGTGTACGTGGCCTGCAGTGGATGTACACGCATACATACACGCCCTACCTTTGGATAGCATGTGTACATATGCAAGCTGAGTAGCGTGCCTATGTCAGGAAGCCTTTTTCTTAAGAAGAGGTAGTCACCCTCTTCCCTGATTGAAGTTTGACTTCTCAATTTAATATTGGTCTCTGTAGTTACAGTCTTTAAGCCTAGGTTTGACATTAGTTTCTTTATCTTTTAAAGATTGCTCGTGTCTTCATTGAAAGGGTTTTGGATGAGTCTGTGAGTTTTTCTGTTTAGCCTCTATGGTTCTTTCAGTGACTCCCTACGATCTGCAGTAGACCAGAAGTCAATTTCTTTGGTATTTTCTTGTATTCACTTTTCCCTTTTACTTGCTTTAGAAGGAAATAAAATAACTCATTTTCAAGTTCCTTATTTCAAAGCATAGAATTAAAAAAAAGGATTTCATTTCTTTGTTTGGTTAAGTAGTCAGGTTAGTTGTCTTTACTTGTCAGGAAGAAGAGTGCTTTCTTAAGTTATTTATTGAATGCTTAGGACTTTAAGTATCTCGTAGTCGAGCGAAATTCAGTTTTAGGTTTTTCTTTTAAAATATCTTAGAAAGGAAGTTAATTAGAAAAGTTGGTTAAAGAGTTTTCAATTTGCAAATCTTTGTTTGTTGAAAAAGAAGTAATTTTGCTTCTAGTATTTGTTCTTCTCTTTCATCTCTCAAAATAAACCACCAGTTTTATATCCATTCCCTTGAATTAAGACAAACCACTTAAAAGTAACGCTTAATTAAAATTAATTAGAGCTTATGTTTGTAGGGTCCATCAACTAGTCTAGGCTAGAGCCTTGATTTAGGTTGGAGAGGAAACTCTTCAAGGCTATAAAACAAACATACGAGTCTCTGCTAGGAAGTGTATAATGTCCAATAATGTGGAAATTATCTGGGACCCTCTAACACATGGGATAAACATGAGGTCGTGTGCAAAAAGGTAGTGGAGATAACCCCTCCAAAGTTGGACCATGCATAGTGGGGAATGCATATAGAGGACTTGTCTTGGGATTCCATTGATTGCATTTTCCATGGAGCTTCATGGGTCTTGAATTTGTTCGTGTTCCTCAGTCATCTTCTAGAACACTTTCTTTTGATACCCTTGATAGGTTTCGGGCTTGATACCCTGGTCATTGCGGTCTGCTCGACTGTCGACTGTACCTTCTTGGTAATTGTTCACGAGCTGGAAACCTAGTTGCCTTTATTTTAGGGACTTACAAAGGAGACTGTAGGGGTATGCCATGGTAACTAGGGTAGACATTGGGCTATTCTTTGCAAAGTGTACCTAGAGGGTGCTTCCATTTTCAAGTTGAACTTGCACCAGTAAGTTTCTCTAGTGTTGATTGGTGTAGTTGTTCTTCCAACTAGTAATAGTGGTTTGATTGCTTTATATCATAGGAACTTTTCTAGTGTGTTTTTGGTATTCAACATTGGAAAACTCCCTAGTGTGTTTTTTATCTTCTCATAGTGGAATATCAAGAGCCCCATCGATCGCGAAGGATTTTGGGCCTGTCATCGGTTAATTTGGAGCCACCACCACCACCGTGAAGGTAAAGACTTGACTAGGAAGGGTCATTTGAGGCGACTGGGCCACATGAAGCTGTAATTGAGCCAACTTCAGCAGGAGAACATTCATTTTCAGAGGAACTGACTATTTATGACCTTGGAGCAAAAGATCTTGGTCCGTATAACCCTTTGATCACTGAGTTATAGGTGCCACTTTTGATACAACTTCCCCCCTCAATGGTAACGCATCATGAACATCAGTTAGTCTTGAAAGAAATGATGGAAGAAAATGTTGCTACTTCGTCAGGGAGTCCTCATACTCCCTCTATGACTTCCACCACTAGGGGCGTTCCACCTCCTAACTCACCTTTGTAGGTCCAGGCCACCATGGTCTCGACCACCTCTACCTTGGGAAACAGTTTGATTACATCTATGGCGATGATCACTGCACCATTCACACAGAGTGCGACGGGTCCTCCATTTTCATATGAAATGCCCGGTTATGATTCGAACTCGGTCCTCACCTACTCCACCCTACAGAACTTGGGTCTGGGGGAAGGGAGCTCTAACACTCCTCTACAAGGTTCCATGGGGGGTACCTCCGCCCCCTATAATGCTTTCCCTTACGACGGGGGTCATATACCTCTGTAACCCCCCTCTCTTGGCGATGCTTCTCAACAGCCTGTCTGGCCGAACATGAACTACATCTTGTTCGAAGCAGGTAGTCAAGGACATTCTTCCAATACCACACAGGTGGGCTATTTTTTTGTTTTCTTTATTCGACGCATTTGGTAACAACGCATTCTCGTCAGCTGTCGTCTTGGCTGAGAGAAATCCTGGTTTTGGATCACAAAATCCTGCACAGGGTATTATTCCTGCACAGGGGGAAAACACTTCTCAAGGACCTTGGAATCCGTGGTAGGGATAAGTTCTCTCATCAGGGATGCCAACCGGGGGAAACCCCTTCCATAGTCAATGGAACCCCTGGAAAGGCTCATTACCTATGCCCATTAGATCGGCAATGGAAACCCTTTCCAAAACCTTTGGAACACAACGTCAGGAGAAATCCCTTCCCAACCCTCAACATCCTACTATGGGAGTCATCCAATGACGTATCAAAAAGCGCAGTATTTGAATGTTGGCCTAGGCCATGGTTTTTACCATAACCCGGGCCAACAACGTAACATTTCTTGGCAACCTGGTGCCAGCCAAATCCCAGGCTCCGTCCCTCCTGTACATACTCAACAACCTAAACTACCATTTCTGGCAACTTTGCATTTTCCAAACTTGTCAAGATTATTGAATGACCCAATCTGTCACGATCCGCGTTGGCCACCCATGCTGACCAAGTTTCCCTCATACATTCTGAAGTTCAAAGGAAAACCTAATGAAGATCTAGGTGATCATGTGACTAACTTTCACCTATGGTTCTTGTCTAACTCTTTGAGAGATGACTCCATCTAGTTGCATCTATTTCAACACACTCTTATAGGAAGTTCCGCGAAATGGTACATCGAGATCGACCACTCAAAATACTCTACTTTTGGCGAATTGGAAATGGTTTTCTTAAACCATTTTCAATTACCTGTGAGATATGATGTTGACATCGAATTGTTGGCAAACTTTGAGAAGACAAAGGCTGACCATATCTCTGATCACATCCGAGAATGGTGCCACTGGAAGAGTTTGATTAAAGTACTAGTTCCACCAACATTCCTGTTGGAGTGGTTCCTTAGGTCTTTGGTACCCCAGTTATCCAAGGAAATTGCAACATTGAGGGTATTTTTAGAAGAACATGCAATAATGAGAGCTCAACAACTAGAACTGATCTACTCTTAGTCTGGTCTACTTTACAATTTTTTTCCATATGCACCACAGTCTATTCTTCACAAGAACAGACACAAGTTTGGACCACATGGTGATGGAATTGTTGATTCAGGAAAAGATAAGTCCACTGATCCGCTATCAAACCAATTGCAACAATTGTCGATACAACAGACAGTGGCTAGCCCAACCCTTAGTTCGACTTCTCCACCTGCTCAGATGTCATATGTACATAGTGTGCAATTGGCGAACCCAAAGGCCAACCAGTAGCCTGAAGGGAAGAAGAAACAACGAAAGAAGGGTAAGGGGGATAAGAAACCTACCAATAATGCTGGTGAGGAAAACATAGAGAGAAATAAGTCGAAGTATACGTGCAACCTTTGTGTGGAAGACCACCCAACTCACCTATTCCCTTTTCTTGCGGAGGCCCAAACGTTATTGGCACAACAACAACCTGCTATGTTAATGAACCCATTTCCACTTGGGAAAAATTTTAATCAAGCCTCTTTGAGTGCATATCGGGGTAGTCAAGGACACCCTCCATCTTCTAGTAACCCTTCAGCCATGAACGTGTATATGTTGGAGGGTGACGTGCACATAGCTACTAGGGAACATGATTATGGAATGCCAAGTACTGTTGAAAAGGGTAAAAAATTCGAAAACCCATCTATTCCTCTTCAGATCGAGAGAACAATGGGAGAAACATTGACATGCATCCCGAAAGGGGTGTTCAAGAAGGATTCACATAATCCAAACATAAGGGACACCCAAAATTAATCTATGGTGGAGAATTTGTGACAAACCCCTTGCGCGATGTCTACCTTGGAGGTCCTCCAAAGATGCTCTTCGCAGAGAAAGGATGTATTAGCTGCCTTAGGATCCACTAACACATGTAATCTGGGAACTATCATGCTTGATACAACTGACTTGAAATCTTGTCTCCCATACCACATAGATAGTAGTGTCTCACCCCACGAAATATTTTACCCAGAATATTTTTTGTATGGTGGTTGATGAGGGCACCTCGACATGCATGATGTCGTTGACGTGTTGGAAGGCCATTGGCCAACCCATTTTGTCTCTGTCACCTACTCTTCTTATGACTTTTGATGATCATTCTTTCAAACCAGATGGAATCATCCCTTCTTTCCCTGTGCAGTTAGGAGGGAAGACTGTGTGCTTCGAATTTGAAGTGTTCGATGCACCTCTCGACTACAACCTGATGTTAGGAAGGCATTCAACATATTTTATTCATGTAATGGTCATCACATTTTTTTGGGTCTTGTTGTTTCCACATGAGGGATGAATCATGACCATTGATCAATTGTCCTTCTCTAGGCTTGACCCTTCATCAGGGGAATCCACAGTCCCGATGATTGATAACCCACAAACCAACATCAAAAACATGGGGGTTGGTTTGTGCCCACCTCTCATGGGTACTTTTGATTACCCACCTCCTTCCTACAATGTCAAGATAATATCGGATGTCCCTGACCAGCCTAAGGCTGAAATATTTTTAGTGTTGTCGTTCTGCACAAATTACTTTAATGATCCGTGGACTCTTCCTTCCCCATCAACCATGATGGAAGAGACAGGGCATCATGGCATGTCCATGCCATTTTTCGTGACAAAATTTGTGTACTCTATTGTTCAAAAAGCTTCAACTGACCCCGATTTGACTCCTACACCAGAGTTAGATCCAATTCTTGAGCCTACCTGGGCTCAAGGTTCCCTTGCAACTACTGATTCTTTAGACTTGGTCTTGCCCTTTAAAGAGGCGATTTTAGAGGCATTGACTAGTCCAGACAGACCGTAGGATGATCTCCATCACAGATCTTATTTCCTCCCAGAGTTAAGAAGAATAGAGGCAGGAGAATTTGTGTTTACTATGACTGTAGATAGGTCTTGTCCTATTAATCCTCTGGCTACGCACGTAATTTATGCCGAGGGTAATATGAAAAACATCGCTAAAACAATACCTATAGACATATATAGAACCCTTGGCATCATGGAGAATGTCTTCGTCGGAGTAGACTGCTCCCCCGAGGAGATTTAGATCTATACAAATTTATTTAAATAATTCAGCGACATTTTTTCTTGGTCTTATGAGGAAATTCTAGGCATTGATCCAAGAATCGTCAAACATGAAATCACGACCTATTCTAACGCCAAGTCGTTATGGTGGAAGCTTTGTCTAGTTAATACTCAGAAAGAAATAGCTATTAAGGATGAAGTAGAGAAAATACTCAAAGTTGGTTTCATCTACCTCGTTCAGTTAACTCAATGGGTGTCAAATCCTATTCTAGTCAACAAAAAGTAGGGAACGATTCGTGTATGTACGAACAATCATGATTTGAGCAAGGCTTGTCCAAAGGATAAATTCCCCACCCCATTCATTGAATAGATCATCGATGAATGCGCAAATTGTGAGGTCTTTTGTTTCATGGATGGTTTTTCGAGATACAATCAGATACAGATTAAGCCCGAAGACCAACATAAAACAACTTTTATCTGTTCATGGGGTACATTTGCTTATCAGAAGATGCCTTTTGGCCTAAAGAATGTTGGAGACACTTTTCAACGGGGCATGTCTTTTTATTTCCATTATATCAAACATATATTCGAGGCTTATCTCGATGATCTAGCATCAAGATCTCGAAATAGAGTGGATCATCCCATGCACCTCTGACTCATCTTTGAGTGATGTCGCTACTATCAGATTCACTTGAATCCAAACAAGTGCATTTTTTGTGTGACGTCAAGTCATCTTTTGGGTTTTATAGTTTTGACAACAGGGATTATGGTTGATCCTCTAAGGGTTGAGGCAATAGCTCAATTGCCTCCCCCATGCACAGTCCCTCAGCTTCAGAGTTTACAGGGAAAATATAATTTTCTTCGGTGTTTTATCGCAAACTATACTGAGATCCCCAAAGGGTTCATGCATTTACTAAATAAGGGAGTTCCTTTTCATTGGGATGAAGCCACTCAGTGCTCTTTTGAAGCATTGGAACGTACCCTCACGTTTTCCCCTCTACCTCAACCACCCAATTATAATAAATATTTCTTATTGTATTTGGCTGTAGTAGAGTCAACCATCGGTACGGTCTTGGTTCAAGAGGATGATTTTCTTGAAGAAAATGTTATTTTTTACCTGACCCGAGGCCTAGTTGGACCATAACTCAACTACTTCCATGTTGAGAAACTTGCATTGGTAGCAGTACATGCTTTCCAGCAGTTCCGTCATTATATCATGTTTTGCAAGACCACCATCATTGTTGTTGTGAATCCATTCCAATACGTTTTGACACAATGTGTAATTGGTGGAAAGTTCAGTATATGGATTGTTGTCCTCCAACAATTTGACTTGGATTTTGTTTCCACAAAATTTAAAAATTCGTTGGTCTTTGCAGAACTTATCTCAGAACTTTTGGTCGAATCAGGTGATGTTACACTCGAAAAATCACTGATTAAAAGAGATCTTTTTCTAATTTCATCTTCGGACCCCTGGTATGGAGTTATACTAGTCTATCTCTAAACTTTGAAGTGCCCCGCCTATGCTTCTCGTGATGAGGGTCGACGCATATGACATCAAGCAAAGAACTATCTCATACTCGAAGACACTTTGTATCGTCGAGGTGTAGATTGTATCCTTCACCGGTGTCTCATTCATGAAG
Source organism: Picea mariana (assembly GCA_032191745.1). Lineage (NCBI taxonomy): Eukaryota > Viridiplantae > Streptophyta > Pinopsida > Pinales > Pinaceae > Picea > Picea mariana. Next base: position 65,764 of record JASDQU010108250.1, on the reverse strand, counting down.
AATTAGAACTCATGCTTAACGATTGCCACACTAGAGCATGTGGTTGTCATTTGTTTGGGTTGGAAATAACCCAAAATATTTTATGAGCCGGCTATTTTTGGTCGACACTAATCAAAGATTGCGTTGAATCGGTCAAGAAGTGCCACCCATGTCAGATCTTCTCTCAGAGGATGAGGGCACACCCTTCTCCTTATTTCCCGTCATTACTGTTGGCCACTTCACCAAGTGGGGGATTGATTATACTACATGCCACCCCCCTTCATCCAGGGGGAACCGTTATATCATTGTAGTAGTAGAATACTTTACAAAGTGGGTTGAAGTTATACCAACATTGAATAATGATGGAGAGACAACAACTCTCTTTTTGTTTAATCAAATAATAGCAAGGTTCAACATCCCGAAGGAGATTGTCACTAACCATGATAGTCACTTTCAGAAAAAAATGATGTTTTAATTAACATCAAAGCTTGGGTTGAAGCAAGAACACTCATCACCTTATTACCCACAAGAGAATGGTTAGGTGGAAGGTGTGAATAAGTCTCTCAGGACCATTCTACAACAAACGATCAATTCAGCCAAATCCAATTGGAATTTGATGTTGTACTCGACATTGTGGGCCTAAAGAAATTTTGTAAAGAATGCCACTGGTTTTTCGCCTTTTCAACTTGTTTACAAGATGGAATCAATCTTGCCAATAGAGTGCCATATCCCATCTTTAAATTTGGTAGTACAGTTATTGCTAGACACTTCACCACTTGAGGAGCACTTATTATATCTCGAGTTGCTCGATGAGAAACAACATGATGTAGCCTTGGCTAAAATGGATCACAATCAAAGAGTCAAGTGTCAGTATGATTGTTCTGTTCATCCTTGTATTTTCTCCGAAGGTGACCTTGTCCTATTCTATTACTAAGATAAGGATTCCCTGGGGGAAGGAAAGTTCAAACCCATGTGGTTCGTATCGTTCATTGTGAAGGAGGTACTAAAGAAGGGTGTTATCATCTGGTTGACTTTGAAGGGAACACTTTAGTGGAGCCTAGAAATGGGCTCCACCTCAAGAAGTATTACTCATAGGTGGGTTGCCTTGGGTGAATTCTTGTACATATGTATAGATCTTATACAATTTTTTTTTATTTGACTTTTTTTTTATGGACGTGTCGTTTTGATGTCATATTTTTCAGTGTGGTAGATGTCAAGTGAATCAGAGGTGTTCGCTGGTTTCACAAATGGTGCTAGCCAAAATAATCGAAGGCTTGCTAGCTTCGGTGAGCTTCACACCTCAAGGCCAGTTTCTATCTTCTAGAGGTATTTGTTTAGGTGATGCCACAAACAATGTCATCGAATACAACGTAGTAATAGAGTTTCTTTGTGACGCTTTGTTGCATGGTATCTCTCACCTACAGATCTACTTAGATGCACAATTGTTTGTGTCCTAGTTAAATGGGTTTTACCATGTTTATGATCCTACTCTACACCGACGATTTCTTAGGGTACGTCTCTTAGAACATTTCTTTGATTACATTACACATATCCATGTTCCTAGGAGACTAAATCAAATGATGAATATTCTAGCTAATCAAGTATTAGATTGGCATTTTGTACACATGTAGAAAGAATCACACACATACACATGTACATACAGTGTAAAAAATGTGATCCATAAGACATAAAATTATGTAAATACGCATATATATATATCAAAAGTCTCAGAGTACATAGATGGGTGCGTGGACTAAAATAATAATAAGTCTAGTATACAATGCAAGGCTTATGGCCTTAAAAATATACAAAGAGTTCCCTCGACATGTAAGTGGTCCACCCTAAGCTAATCACGAGGCCTATTGGCCCTGCCATAGTGAAATATGACATTTTCCAAATGCCGAAAAAGATGGACCCAAGTCAATGAAACCCCAACAACATGAGGCTGCATAGATGGTGGAAGATCCTTGATATCGGCCATGGGCACAGTACGAGTGAGTGCGATCAGGTTTCGCTCCACTCATCTCAATACTCTCTCAGCCTCTTCGGATGGAGGTACCCTTGATGTTGTTGCTAGTCCAATGGTCACTGCTAGTGCTTCCTCTGGTTGAGGATGCCACCTACTCCTCGCAAAATCAGTTGGATTCACTAGTCCCACATATGTACATAATAGATACATAGTTTTCAGATACTCTGATGCACATAAAAATGATATATATATAAACTAAAAATTGAATAACTTTAATAGTAAAAATGTACCCATCTCTCCTTGCTCATCTCTGGGAGGTACGGGCATGTTCAGGTCCCCGGAAAAGTTCATCTCGACATAGGGGTAGTCCTCTATTGCTGGAATCTGTCGTGCCCACTAGTCAAAAAGGTTTCATCGAAGGCCTCTATGGTCCTCCCTCTTCCCTATCGTGGAAAAAATGTCACCCATCTACACATTGTCAAGAGGGAGGCCACATGCCCCCGCGCCTCTCTCATAGACTGAGACTGGGAACCCTCCCAAAAAAAAATGAGAACATAATAGTTTTGAACCTGAAGTTCTTGTTGTCCCGCTCGTGACACTCGGTGAGTTTTCTCTTCATTCAATCTAGCATGGTTGTTCTCTAGTAAAAAATTCATGCATTCAAGCACTACACTGCACAATGCATGTGCGCCTGGGAGGCCTGATGTAAAGTAGTGGATCCAATGATCTGCCCGATGAGTAAAACTATCACTTTTAGTGATAGGTTGTTGATCTTGTTAATAGGCACCTGAGAACCTACTTTCTCAGAGTCGGCCTCACAATGTAGTCCAATTAGCTCTGCAATATTGCGAGGCCCAAGAGGGAAATCATGCAAGTTGACTGGTTCACCCCTCCTCGAGAGGCCAGTCATAAAGTAAATTTATTCAGTTGTTGGAGTCAACGACTGCCCCTCGAGCATAAATGCCTTAGTGTCAGGATGCCAATAGTCTACCAAGGCATTCAACAGCCTGGTTTGTGCCCTCATGAATAGACATCGGAAAAAATTTCACAACCCACATTGTCTCAACGTGGCCATAGCTGTAGGGTCCTCATTGACCAAGATATCTACATCCTCATGCTCCCTCTCTCTCTAGTGGACATACATCCTGTTGCAAACAAGTTCATGGAGGAAGTTAGCTCTTGCATTTTGAAATTTTCTACGTTTTTGAGGGTGTACAAGGGTTGTCTTAGACACAGTCATGTATGCATGAAGACATACTATTCTTTTCCCATGGGCATATGCGGGATGTCCTTGGACATCCCACGTACACTCAGGGCCGACCTTTTTCAAGGTGCGCCCTCCCCAAAAAAACTAAAACAAAGTAAAAGTAGAAGTATGGAAATGCAAGAGGGGTTGATTTGTACTTACTTGTTCCGAGCGAAAGTTTGTTTCATCCTCTGAAGCTCATGGAATCAATTCCTTTAACAAAGGGGTGTTTTTGGATTTTTGGTCAATTCTCAATTTGCAATGGTGTTAATGAGCTGACAACTTCTATTTATAGAATTTTTTGGCCCTTTTTGTCATTTTTTGAGTCCTTTTGTCATTTTTTCTGTTTTGAAAATCATGTAATGTGGTTCTTGAGTTTCTCCTTGGATGTTACGATGTACTTTACTTTTGGTTTGGAGATTTGTTTTGAGAGATGGGTCACTTTTCAAGTTCCTTTGGTAAAGTCATTTTTCAAACTTTTTGCATTTAAGTTAGGATTCCACCTTCACTTTCTGCATCTCGTTGTCTTTTCTGCTTTGCCATAGTATCGATCCCACCGAATTGCGACACAAAACCCTCATTGCTGCTCTAGAAGTGTTTTTATTTAGAGGTAGAGCCTACCTTCACATGGATGCCCTAGGTAGATCCTGGTTGTATTTTGGTGTCCATGCCATCATTAATGACTGGATGCATCATGAAATTATGTCAATGTCATGCTTCCTGAGTCATGCTATTGTCCAAGGGATGTTTTACCTAACTTCAGTCGCATTTATGTAGTTTTTCTCTTGACCTCATGCCTGACCATCCCCAAAGTCCAATCAATTACTTGTTCAAAATCAATGAAGTTCTTTTCCGTATCACCGAGATTCTCTTGTTTGTTCCTCGACAAGCCATTGAAGACCTTTGAGTGGTGAATTCGTATACTCACATTACACTCCTACCCAATTTTTGAATATCTTGAAGTTGTTTCTCGAGCTCTGAAGACCTCATCTCCAACCATTAAGCATCATTGGCTTCTTGAAGATGGATACTATACATGCATATATTCAATTTTGAGATGTAGATCTATTGTTTATTGCTCATGGATACACTTTATATAGTTATATGACATGTATTTGTAGTGTATTTTATTGACATCCATGATTTATTTCATTCTGAGCATGGGTATTCCCACCTCAGTGAGACAATTATTATTTTGCAGATGGCACCTCCCGAACTCTGATCCAGGCTCACTCGCTTCGTACGTTCGTAAATACTTTTAATGTATTTCCGCCATCAGATGCTCTTATGACCTCACACATTAGAGGGCATCTGTTATAACCCTAAATTGTACCATACATGCATACTTGACATCAAGCCGTCTTACTTACTATTTTTGCCAAGCCATCACTGAACAACTCTTCTTAAAACCACTATTTTTGAAAATGTATGCCCCCTGCACCACTACTGCCCGCATATGTATGCTAGATGCACCACTACTACCTGTGTATGTATGCTAGCTTCACCATTACAACCCACTTATTCCCACAAAAGTTGCAAAAAATAAAAAGTTGCAAGGAATTCGTTGAGATTATGGGCTATTGGGTAGTTTCCCAACTAATCCACCACCTATAGCCCATCACCCAACCGGATAACCATCCTTTTTTCATAGAAAAGGAGGTGTTGGGGTCTCATTCCAAGGAGAAACATAGCAACAATGAAACTCTACCCATTTCACTTTCCCCCCTTACCCGAAGAATTGGCAGCCACATTGTGAGTTTTGAGAAAGAATTCCCTATTATTGTATTTTTTCCTCATTCATAAGCCTATGCCCATTCTATAGAGTGAAGTGTGAGAGGAGGGATACATGGAAGCAGTTGGAGCTTGGTGAAGAGGATCCTGAACCAGGTTCGAGGAGCAGTCGTCGATCTCATTTTGTAAGTGACTTTGTGAGATTAATATAAAGAAGTACTTTTTATGTCCCACCATATGATGTGTTCAATCTTTATGTTTGAATTACATTTTATTATGACATCTAACCCACTAATTCATACATAATATGCATGCTTGTAGTTTCTTGTTTGTCTTTTGGTGAATGTAAGTTGGCCTTGGGAGGAGACTTGTAGTCGAGAAGCGATCGAATGCAAAAGGATCAACGTTGGACATAGAGTTTAAGGTAGAGTTAATGGATCCTTATACTTTTTATTTTATGCATGAATGTGGGGTATTGTCATGGTAGTTGTTAAAAGTAGGAGACATTAGAAGGTTAGCTCTGCCTACACATTGAACCCTAGTGTAGTCCATAAGGGGGTTTTCCCACTAAAACACATTTTTTGCTAATTACACTCCCTCCATATTTCCCATGAACCATATCATTCCTTGTTCACATAGAAATTAATAAATGATGTATTTTGGATGGATTTGCATGTATCTCGTGGAAATTTTAAAGCCAAATTTTGATTCATGCACACAAAGTTTCATGTATGGTTTTTTAAAAGCTTCATTACTGACAAACCGTTTTTACAGGATGAGTTTTTTTAGTAGAGGAAGCAATGGAAAAAATAATAGAGGCAGGGGAAATTCAAATCGAGGCCATAGGAGGCCTATATTTTCCATCCATTTTGATGTTGACCCGCAAGAATTGAACTAGTTGTTCCAAGATGGATTATTTAATTGGATTGGCCATGGAATACTACACCCTCGACCAAAAAGACCCCCTTTCTAACAACCTCCAAATTTTCCCAGAATCCATGTACTCCCACATGTATATATGTAGCCTTAGCCTCCTTCCAATGATGGTTGGCAAGAAATTGTCAACCAACCTGCTTCTCATCATCCTGGTTGGCCCACTGTCTCACTACCATTTCCACCACCACCTCCAGTCAATCCAAATGCACAAGCCACCCATGCTACCTCACCAGTGAAATATTCCCACGTGAGCAAGAGATTGCAGACCAACATTCCGCAATTTGTACTTGACATTGGAAAAGTGACGGCCTCCCCTTCTATCACATCCAATGATTCCTCTAAATATGTATCTTCTCGCCTCCACTTGAAAGATGATTGTTCCCAGGTAATTAGTAACATACATCCCAAAGAGTGTAATCAACTGGGGGCTATTTCAGAAGAGTCCTAAGGGAGAAAACAACAAGAAAATAAAATATGCATCTCAAAACAACAATTGTGGTTTTTAAGTGCTTTTTTTATGATTTCCAGTGATAATTATAGTTTTAATGGTTTTCAACATGTTTTGGACAACAAGTATCATTTTTGGACAACGAGTATTATTTTGGATATTTCTGTGGATAATGTGGATATATATATTCTTTTTGGGATATGATTTAAATTATTAGTGATATTTAAATATTCAATTTTGAGTTCTGCAAGAGTTACAAGGGTTTCCTATGGTCTAAGTCATCATTGGTTGGGATTTAGTTTTTATTATTATAATGAAGAAATGATGGGAGACAAAAGGGGTCCCACCTATTTTAGTTATTATTAATTAAGACCCTTAATTATATATTATTATTATTATTATTATTTATTTCTCCTAACCTAATTTTTTAGGTTAATTTGACTTAACTAACAAAAAGTAATTGAACTACTTCAACTAATTGGGAAAAGAATAAAATCCCAATTGATGGAGGAGACAAAGAGGAGGAGAATAGAAGGAGAAAACAAGACTAAGGTTTTCTCTTTAGTTACATGAGATAGTTTCAGTTTTCATTCAATTATGAGTTTTTTCAAAGCCTAATTCTCTTCTTGACAACAGGGTCTTATTGTAGACAACAAAGTTCAATATTGAACTACACTTTTCAGACGCTTGTTTTATAGGTGTTGATTCATCCTTGATAGTCTGTGTATTCTTGTCTGTTTGTGAATTAAGTTTCATGGGTGATAAAGGATATCTTGCAGAGTCAAAATGGAGACAATTTGTGGCAAGTTGATCCAGATTATTAGTTTTAGTTTTACTTTATTGTCAGAGTCTTTTTGTATGGTTTTCATCTAGGATCTCTAAATCAGACTTTGGTGCATGCCCTCATAGGGTTTTTGTAAAGAGAAAAACACTTTCCATATCTCATAATGAAATAGAATTAGATTTCTTTTCTGTGTTAGATATGTGTATTCGTGACTTGGCTAATTTTCTCTTTTGATATCCATGTTTAATTTATCACAAAATCTGTGTACATTCCAATAGCTTTTATAAATTTTATTTTATATTGCAACATATTTAAATTATAAATCAACCTCAGTCTTTGTAATTAATACTTGCGGATTGAGAGAATATTTTGAGGCTATAAACCCTAGGTCGCATTCCCAACTATTGTTTCCTAGCCAGGAAATATATGAAAATGATTGAATAAGGTAATTCATACCTTTTCCTCAACATTTATTTGGTGACCATACTGGGGAAATAAAAAAAAAAACTCATTATCTTTATTTCCTTGGTTCTTGTATTTTTACTTTGTATTTTTGTATTTATTGTTTGTATGCTTTTATGTTTATAAGTTTTTCTATTTTCTTTTTTCATGACTTTATCGAGCCCTATCTTGCATGATCATGTATAAATCTAATTTGATCTTATTGTCAATGGTTAGTTGTCCTCTTTCTGAGGGAAATTTATGGGAATCTTCTCAGAACCATATTGATGATTTCCTTAGCTTCTGTCAATCTATTGGGATTTATGATATACATACTTCTGCATTTTTTTTTCCACTTTCCCTTCGTGGTAAAGCATGAGATTGGTCTAGACGTATAGTATCTAGTCAAATTTTCACGGGGCAATCAATTTTTTTTAAGTTTCTTATCGATTTTCCTTCTCCACCTATTTTTCATCACTTTGAATTTCTACCTGAAAGCATCCCTGATCCTGCTCAGTGTGACATTTTCTATGGTCCTCATGAAAAATTAATCCATGGATTGTTTTTAACGACTAAAAATGAATATCACACAAATCCCTCTCTCTTCTTGATGAGTCTGCAAGAGGACAATCATGCATCTCATAGTGCTATATTCATAGAGGATTGTAAGTATTATTGTCTTGATATGACTACTAATCCTACTTCTGAAAATGCTTTATTTGATACCTTCTTTGAAATATATCCTACTCAAGATCAACTTGTGTATAAGGAAGTACTCTTCATGGATGAATCCGACATGGAGGATTCTCTTCATTTGAATAGCACTATCCCTCATATTTCTCATGACTATTCTAAAGAATATGAAAGTGGGGATTCAAATGACCATATAGGTTCATATGTTGGATCTTCTTTTGAAAATTCCCATAAGAATAATCAATATTTTACATCGCATAATTCCTTCACAAACCCATTGTTTCAGTTCAAGAAGGTTGAGGAATTCTATGACAATATTCATATCTCCCTTGAATTCATGATTTCTTTTGATGTTGATAAATTTAAATGAATTCCTATGCATCTGAATCCTTTATTTTCTCCCTCAGTGCATGGTAGTTCTTTTCTTGATCAAGAGATCGTAAATGATGATATTATAATGCTTAAAGAGCCCATTAACTCCATCATCTTCATAAAAAATTATAACCATCATTCTAATGTTATTGATCATGTGCATGTTTCCAATATCAAGTAGAAATCCTGTATTTTTGGTTGGCAGGTCCTGGAAGATTGTAATCGTTTTTTCTATATCTTGATGGGTCCATTACCCTTGCTACATGAATTTGTTGGTTGGAAGGGTGATAGACACTCTTTATGCATCATCTTTCATTTCATTAATCATCCATCCAAAATAGATGACACATTTCTCTATGAAAAATGTCATCCTACCTGACTCCAAGAATGTTTTTCGGTTCCTTTTTACATAAATAATAAATTTGGTTTTTAGTTTATTTTGTTGGTCTTTCTCTTTTTCTGTTCTATTTAGATTGCATGATCTTTTGTTGAAATAAATTGCCACAACAAGGCCATTTTGTAAGTATTTTTGGTTAATAACAATAATATTTACAAAGTTTTCACAATGTCCTCCTTCTAGACAACGTTGAGAACGCTTTTTGATTTCAATACTACTGTTATATAGATGATTTGGTCTTCTTCCCCATTTTTCTGCAATCCCTTTCTTCCCTCCATCCTGAGATTCAAAAGAGCATACCAAAAATTTTCTCCTTGAAAATTGAAGAAACATTATTATCGAGACTAACCAAATTCTATGCATACAGAGCCAAACCCCCTCATACATATCACTTTTCATGAGTTATTCCCAAAATCCCATCTCATTAATCCCCTTAAACCACCTCACTTCCCCCTTTTGCATAGTCATTCTGGTCAATGATTCCTTGATCTAGAATTTATCGACATGTGAAACCAAAGATTCTGAGTTCTTTATATGTTGGGAACAAATTTTCTTGTGAAGTCACCAGTTTGCTCGTGCTTAAAAGCGCTACTTTGGGTACCATGCTAGCAAATGATTTCCAAACCTTATTACTTAATTATATTAATAATACACTAGTAGGTGGGACCCCTTTTGTGACTTATGGTACTATGGTGGAGAAGAGACACTTATATTGTTTTTGCCTATGTGTTGGTTGCGACACAAATTCTATAGCTTATTCACTTCAAATTGTGGTTAAAATGTTTATGATAAGAAATTCTGGGCAAGCTAGTTAAAATAGTGAAAAATGTAGCCTTGATTATCTCTTGCAAAATATGATATGTTGCTTTTATAGGTGAAGGAATAATACTCTAGTTTGAATTTGATTTTACATGGATTATGTGGTGTATGGGTGACCACCCCAACCTTTTCTACAATTATGGTGCACATTGTTTTAATGGAAATGTTAGTGGCATCCCTGAGAAAATAAACATTTGTTAATAAAATGGGCATAAGGGTTGGAACAATTTGGAATTTGGACATATGCAAACTTTAAAAGGAAGCCCGCTTTTTATCATTATACTTGGGGTTTATTTACAAGAGACTTAGAATCACAATATGGGAAAGTTTTAGAACACAACTACTTTAGTCAATTGACAAGAATCAAGCACTTAGGTGATACTGAATATTACAATTTATAATTTCAGGTATTGGCCACAAGGGTGGATGTCATAAGATAGGAACATTTTTTGGAAGCTTACATGGTTGGATTAAACAAGACACTAAACATGATCATTTCTTAAGACATCCTGCAAATATTATGGAAGTTATTCAATTTTGTCATCATATTCAATCCAAGAATAAGGCTAGACACAAGTATAACATGGGATCATATAGAGGAAGCATAGATTATTTTGGTGTTAATATGACAAGTGTACCTCAACCAACAATATTGACACCTTAACAAATATGGATGAAATAAGAGAAAAGGGAATATGTTTCAATTGTGACAAAAAGTATAGTAAGGGGCATAAATGTAGTGAGAAGAAAGTATTCTACATAGACAATGAAGAGGAAGAAGATCAAGAATTAGAAGCATCACGAGATCTAGAGATAGAAAAGACTACTCCAATGATATCTTTTCATGCATTAGCTATAATCAATACTCCACAAAACCTCAAGATAGAAGGACACACATAAAAAAAAGGTAACAATGTTGATTAATTTTGGTAGTACCCATAACTTCATCAATTACAAATTAAAAAAATATCTCAATTTCTTTATATATCCAACACTAAATTTTGAAGTAATGGTTGCATATGAAGGTACCATAAAATTTTTTATGGGAAGTTCCATAGTATTAAGCTCAATATAGGGGAGTATTTATTGTATAGTCCCATGATTTCCATCAAAATAGGTGGTGTTGATGTTGTATTAGGGGTCCAATGGTTACAATCATTTGGAACAATGGCCCTTAATTTTCAAGATCATTTCATGAGATTTTCCTTAGAAGGAAAGGAAATTGAGCTTATAGGTATCCAAAGGAAACCTTCTAAAGTGAAAATCTCTAAAAACATGAAAACGTTACTCAAAAAGGGACACCATGGTGTAATTTCACAATTTTTCCCACTATATGTTCAAACATCTATAGCCTTTACTCCAATGGATCTCCAAAAAATTATAAACAATCATTCCAAGGTATTTGGAGAGATGCCTAAGGTTATTCCACCTGCTCAAGATCATTCCCATGTTATTCTTCTGCGACCAGGAAGTGGGCATCCATTATTCAATGTTTCTTTATTAAAGAAGATAATTAGTGATAAGATATCAGTGCAAACTATGTTATCCAATATTAATGGGGAAGAGGAAATCATACTATAACTAGAAACAATCCTTGAAACATAGATTAAGAAGCTATGAAATCGAGAAATTACTAAGTACCTTGTCAAATGGAAGAACCTACCAGTGGAAGAGGCAACATGGGAAGATGATTTTTTCATTTAGACACACCCACAATTTTCAAGTGTTGAGGACAACACGTGTTTGAAGGGGAGGAGCATGTTAATCCCTAGACACAGCCCAATGTTATGTATAAAACCACTTATTAAACCCTAGAAATTGCATTATTACATTTCAGTGTTATATTTGTATTTCGACTAGAACCCTCCATTGCACCATTTCATTATAATTGTACTCTTTGTCTCTTATATATATATATATATATATAACAAGGAGACCTAGTCTTATGATCATGTTATCCCATCTCATATTGTATTTTGTATTGGATATATTTTAAAAGGAGGTTTCCCCCTTGAAGTGGATTGTAATCATTGATTTTTTTTTATCATTTTTAAGGAATTGGATCATAACAAAGTGTTTCCTTTATCACACATTTGACTAACAATGAGAATATTGTGTTCCAAACCTTCAACATAAAAGACATTATTTGTTTTAGTCTTTCCATTATCAAGGATAATAGTACCTTCAAAATAGAAGAAATTATTTGTTTTAGTCTTTCCATTATCAAGGCTAATAGTACCTTCAACATAGAAGACATTTCCTTGTGGTAGAATTATCTCCAAACGTTACAGTCCATTTGTTTACTTCCTTCAAAGTGTGAAACTTGTTCTTGTCCCATGTCATTTCATTTGGGAATCAATTGTCAATGTACAATTTGTTTCATTTGTTTGAGCATGAAGGAAACAAGTGAAGTTGGTGCATTATGTTTTATTACATGGAAGGGGAGACTCTTGTTTAGGGATTGTGGATGTTTCTATTGGGGTGGGTAGTAGTGGTGTTATATGGGGTACATGGATAATGTTTCTTAATTACAGAAGGGTGGGGAACACGTTTGTGGGGTGACTTGGTGCTTCATAGAGTGTGCATAGGGGATGACCTCAAGGTGTGTTTTGAGTACTTCCCCCAAATTTATTCTTCTTTCCCTTAGTGTTGGTATTCTTCCCCCAAGATATGTGACTAGGTTGTGGAAATATTGGTTGAAAATGGGTTTGCATGGGTACTGCAATTATTTGAGCGGGAAGGGATGGTACTAATACCATATATGGGGGGTCAAGATACCAAACATAAATATCTATCACCATATTGGGAAGGATAAGGGTAGCTTGTTGAAATCCCCTTACTCCAACACTTAGGTATCTTGTTATCTAGGGATTTACCTGATGTAAATTAAATTAACAGCTCACAAACAAAACATACACTTGTTCGAATATTCAACTCAAATAAATATAGTGGAAGTAATACTAGAAAATAAATCTCATCCACAATACACAAAGATATTTTTCCCATCACTAGGAAGAGTAGCACACCACTTAACCAAGAAATACCAAGATATAGACCAAAACCCTCCTAATGTCACCCCCAGTTACAACAGTTTCTCCTCCAAGACTTGCGCACTACAGAGCTGGTTGGTGAGTGTGTCCAAATGAGGTATTGACATCTCTTATAAATAGTGTTCTGGCCATCCTATAATTAGGTATGGGTCGGCCTGTCACTTTACCCTCTTAAATTACAATTAATTATCAAGGCACAATAGGGCCGACTTTTACTAAGGAATAATAGGGACTAATTAAATATAGTAATGTTATTCAACTCTCTCTTAGGTAGAATATTCTTTGAAGTTACAATATTTCAACAACCCCCAACCTGACTAGGGACATCCCTAAAACCACCAGGAATGTTCCATCAAAAAGGTAAACTAGCACCTGACAATGTCACGCCTCTCATAGGAATGGTGGAGGTGGAAGGAATTCCACCCCCCATATTGAAGCCAAGGCTCATCCCCCTAGTGGAAGAAGATCCATATGTGGGCATCGGAATGGATGGAATGTGTGTAGGAACACTAGGTAGACTGATGGATGGAAAAGAAGACACAATTGGTGTCCCCTAAATCAAGGGACCTATAGACAAAGGCATGGATAGTGTAGGTGCAATGGTTTTTACAGAAGGTAATGTGGAAATCAATGGGATGCCCCAAGTCCCACTCTCAGATGGGATTGTTGGTTTAACCACACTAGATAAAAAAATTGGTCCTGAAATGGTGTAAGGATCACTAAAAAAATAAAAAGGTTCACTAAGAATATCCCTTACATGGATAAGTATGGGAGCTTCAGGATTAGTCAAAGGAAGGTTAAATTTTGTTGGAGGAATTGCGTTGATCACTTCCACTTCAACCAAACCAATTGCCTCAAACAAAATATGTGATTCTTCAAATTTATGGTCACCTATGTAGCGTCACTTGAGAGGTGGTTGTACCTCTGTGATTGGATTTAGTCCTCATAATCGACAGGATTGACACGATGATTCAGGTGTGATTCATCCATGGTGAAAATAATATGTGCAAATCAAAACACAATTCAACCTAAGGCCGATGTAGACATGAAACCAAAGAGAACACCCATAAAAAATCTAGTACAATATAAAGTAGACAAATGGCTTAGGGGGCCTTCCAAAAACCAACCCTCTGGGGATATTAAGTCCCCACAAGATTGTTTAGGGAAGGTATGAGGAGTATTTATTATGAACGGAGAGAAACAACCTTGACTAGTGCAAGAACCCTTTATTAAGGTAGACACCCTTTGCATAGAATGAGACCATGAGCAAATTTATACCCCAAGTACTACAGACATGTCCCACCTACAATCACTTATGTAGCTACTTAGGAATGGTCACCAAGGATACCACCTCACAATTAATTATCAGGAAAATAGTCACATGTCCAACCACACATAAGGGAAAGGTAATTATGTTTGAACTAGTTAAGGTAAGGGATTCTTAACTTGTGAAAAATCAAAACTGAGGATAAAAGGAAAGGGATTATGAACTAGAGAAGAATCAAATATCCTTCCCCATTGGAGTCACCAATTATGTTATGGATAAAATATCATGAGTGAATGGTTAGATCTCCCTAGGATCTTCTTATTGATCCTAGACAGACAGAGGGATAGACTTATTTGTCTTTCCTTTAGATTCATAAAATGGATTCATAACTAAAATACGAGGTAGTATAGATAGCATACCTTTTCCTAAAGGTTTTCCTTCATATATCCTAGCTATTGTAGACCTTAAGTTCCAGATCCAACCTCCACAACCTGCTTCCTACACACAAAATACAAAAAATATCTTCCTACTTCTCTTCTTTGTGTTAGAATCCTAGATATTACTTGGATCTAACCTGATCTATAATGTAACAAATTAAATATGAATATTTATTCATGAAAACAAACATTTGTAGGGGAAAACCAATGGTATATTAATTCGAATAATGTAAATACATCAATGCAATACCTTTTAGTGTAAATGCATTCCCCTTTTCCTCATGTTCCTTGCTCCTCCTGAGCTCTTCTACCAAACTAGGAAACTTGATTGAAACTGATGTAAATGGAGAATCACCCCTGAATTTTTGTAGCAAAGATACGTAAATGATTCAACCTCCTCATGCTCAATATTTTCCTTCTTTATATAGATTCTTGGAAGAGGCTTGGGAGAGATTCTAGATATTATAGAGACCAATGGATACTCTAATGATGTGAGTTCAAAGGATCATGCCATGAAGAAATAACTCATCCCTCACTTACCTCTTTGAAAATTCATAAATCTAGAAGGTTACAAAGGGTGTCATGGGTTGCACTATAGTTGACCAAGACTAGTCGCCTGTTTTCCATGTATGACGAGAAATACCCTTCAAAAGTGACCTAAATCTAAGCTAGATTTGTTTCTTGCATTTAATATTTTGCTAGATTCCCTTTCGTCCCTGTAGGTTGGAAATTAAGGCTACAACAACCATATGTTTCTACAATTTTTATATTTTAACTACTTGTGCAGAGAACCCACGTCACTTTCTTACCTTTTCACCCCTACACTTCCAACAATTTTGCACCTCCACACTGTGCATAGTCCAATACTTAGTCTATTTTAATAACAAGTGAAAAAAAAACAAATCATTTATTCTTATGAATTCTCGTACCTTCTCACTTTGACACTGTTATGGTTCCACACCTCCTCACTTCAGTACAGTCCACTACTTAGTCCATTTTAACTACTTGTGTGGAGAACTCAGACCCTTTCTAGTTCCTCACCTATACACTGCACACATTCTTCACAATTGGTTCTCATGAAGCATGTACTTTTCACTATAATCAAGAATTGATTTATGGCGTGATTATTAGTTCTCATTCACGAGGAAAAGGTGGAAATCTAGAGTTAATATGAAGTAAATATCCCACTTTTCAATGAGCCACTTGTCTTTCAAAATGGTTTCTATTTATGATCACATGTATTTCAAAGTTAATTTTTATGTGTGGAAAGGACATCTTATTAAATACCATCCATGCACTTATCCATTTAATGGCTCAAGCTCCATAGTTCATAACTCATAGTCTCATGTATATAAAAGTGCATTGAATAAATAAGAAGTATGGAAAATAGAAGGAGGAAAGAGCCATTTTGTGGAGATATAGCTAATTCTCTCACATGCAAAAGATAAGAACTTCCATTGGACTACTTCTTATTAGTGGTTTTTAAATGGAAGTCCCGAAGAGAAGAAAAATAACAGATTTTGGACTGTAGGGCTCATAAATGTTGGTTGTGTACCAAAAGTTTTTTACTTTAGATAAATAGTCTTCTAGTGCACTCAAAGATTTGATTCAAAGACAAGGATTATTCATATGATTTCTTGTAAGTCAACCTTAACTTTACTCTTATTTCTCCCCTTCTACCATAGAGTGACTTTATTTTTATAGAGTGATGGAAGGGGATGACTATGCCTCCATAATTGATCCACAACTCTTAGTGAATTGTATTTCTTGAGTGGGATGAGTTGGAATCTCATATATTCCTTATTTCCTTGAATGTATCGAAGATCCCTAACTAGAATCACTAGATATTTTCCTCGAGCGTATCAAAACTCCATCAGATTGGGATTTTTTGGTTTGAACACTAGAATCTAGCAATATGTCGTTGGTTTCTAGGCATATGAAGTGTTGCATGTCACTAGTTTGTCTTTTTGGAAGAGAGACACCCCTCAAAAAGGATTATTTCTTAGGAAAATGGATGTGTCTCTTTATCATTTCTTCCTCTGAGTTTTAGGGTGAAAAATATAGTTGTAACAATGATGCAATTGATTACTTTGAAAAAATTAATGAAAAAAGAGGAAATTCTTTCTTAAAAGGATTAGAAATTGTTAAGTAGTTAGAGGTCCCACAAATTTTAAGGAATTATATGATTATAACTCAAGAAAAATTAGACGAGTTAGTTGTAGTTAAGAATTCATGGGCCGATACAAATTGCCTTATTTTTTTAACCTACGGTGATGCTCGGGCTCTGACCTAGCTGCTCTGCACCCCCGAGCTGCTTCCTGCGGCCTCCCTGCCTGGCAACTCCTGTTGCTGGGCCTCCTCGACCCTGGCCCCCTGTCAGGGTCGCCCAATCCTGCTTCTGCCCCCCCCTCCCCCCACTTTTTAGCTGAGTAACCGACCCCTGCTGCGTCTGGGACTGCGTTGTGTTCAGACATTCCACCCCCAGGGGTTCTGGCGACAATGGACCCCCCCCCTACCTCCTCCACCGGAAGTGACTGCATTCAAAGAAATGATTGAATCAAACTCTAAGCATCAGCCCTCAGCCAGTCAGCAAAAGTTTTTCAAGAGGATGGACTCCATACCATCAGTAGCTCTTCCTGAAGAAGAAACCTGCAAAGCAGCTCTAAATCTTGCAGAGAAAGATCTTATAGGTCAGTTCACGGGCCTCTGGCCCTCGCCTAGGTCGGTAGAGGAATGGACCCAAAGGAACTGGAAGTCATTAATCAAAGAAGGAATCAAGAGCTATTTCGTAGGTAAAGGTTTCTTCATCTTCATCTTTGAAAGTGCAGAGGACAAAAGCCTAATCTTCATAAACAGACCTTATTTCATGGGCCCCCAAGGACTATATCTCAACAAATGGTCGCCAGACTTTGACCCAGCTCAGGATGTCCCATCTGCTTTTCTGGTGTGGGTGCGGCTACCCCATCTCCCTCTCCACTGCTGGAACTCGAAGTCTCTCCAGGTTATCGACAACAGATTAGGAAAATACATAGATCATGCTGCAAGAAAAGATCAATATTCATGCGCACATATCTGTGTCGAAGTTGATATGGAGGAGGGCCTACTGGAAGCCATTAAACTAACAGTCGCAGGATGGATGCACGTTCAAGAGCTGGACTACGAACAACTCCCATTCAAATGCAGGCACTGCCATGGCTATGAGCACTTCGCCAAACACTGCAAGAAAAAGATCGAAGAACAGCCAGACAATCAGAATGGAGAGCAATGGACCCTAATACAAAAACCCAACAATAAAAAAAAAAGTAAAGGAAAAGGTATTTCGAACGAGGGACCAAGCAACTCCAATCCCATTCAAGAAAAGAGCTCAAATAATAAAGAATCCAGTCAGATTAAGCCAGCCACAACATCTCCAGAGAAATTGGATCAAAGTGCTCCTTTTAACACAAACAAAGAAGATGAGGAAATGGCACACTTGGAAGTCCCTCAAGGAAGCCCATCAAACCCCTCATATGCAGATGTTACAAGGAAAAAACCAGCTGAAAGCTCCGACTCCTCGGAGGAGGAAAACTATGAGCAGCCCACAAGAAAAGTCAGCAGGAAATACCA
The DNA here is from genome assembly GCA_032191745.1 of Picea mariana. NCBI lineage: Eukaryota > Viridiplantae > Streptophyta > Pinopsida > Pinales > Pinaceae > Picea > Picea mariana. The sequence goes on along the minus strand of JASDQU010108250.1, from coordinate 47,589 downwards.
CAGAGAAGCAAGGGAAGAGGAGGCGGAAAGGATTAAAACCCAAGGAAGCCAGCCCACAATTGAGATGTCTATTGGGAGAAACTCTAGAAACAGCCCCCCCAAGGGAGGCTCCCACCCCACCGCTGGTAAATAATGCGCCTTGTCTCTTGGAATTGCAGAGGTCTGGGTAACCCCACGAAAGCAGAAGCGGTTAAGGATTTTCTCAAAATAGAACCCTCAGACATTCTCATGATCCAAGAGACTAAGATAGAGGGGAAATCCCTCTTAGATATCAGCAAGAAGAAATGGAAGAAAAGCGCAGGAATAGCAGTCAGCTCAAGAGGCTCATCCGGAGGGCTTGCAACTCTATGGACAGAAGAGCTCTTTCAGCTGACCAAATCCCAAGAAACTCAGCACTGGATCTTTACAGAGCTAGCACACTGTTCAAGTAAGCTGACCATATCCCTCTTTAATCTTTATGTACTTGTCCTGTATTCCGAAAAGAGAGATTGTTGGAACACTCTTAATGAATTCTTAGAGCAACATTCCCCTAGCAATATCATTCTTGCTGGGGATTTAAACATTGTCTTAAAACCCAAAGAAAAAAGGGGAGGAATCGATAGAAGAGATACCATGCTCCCCATGGTCGAAGACCTCATACAGCAATGGGATCTCCTTGATTTCAGTCCGGCCAAAGGGCTCTACACATGGTCCAACAACAGAGTGGGAGAGGAACATATATCAGCCCGCATGGACAGATTTCTTGTCCAAGACACCCTGATGATGAACAAGAAAATAATCATCACCAAAATTTTGCCAAAATTGACCTCTGATCACAAGCCAGTCCAGCTCATTTTGGAAGATGAAGAACATCTTGGTCCAATCCCCTTTCGATTCAGCCCTCTCTGGATTGAAAGGGACGGATTCACTGACACAGTGAAAGCTGCATGGGGAAAATCCTTCATAGGGTCCTCCAGCTACGTTTGGGAACAAAAGCTCAAAGTCACAAAGAAAGCACTGAAGAGCTGGATAAAGAAACCAAATCCAAACCCAACCAGTCAAAGAAAAGAAATTGTTCAGTCTTTAGAAGTACTGCAAACTGAAATGGAAATCAGAGATATCACCCCAATGCTTCTCAATGAAGAAGTTAAAACTCAATGCTCTTCATATCGATCTTTCCGAATGGAGAAAGAGTACTGGAGAATCAAGTCCCGAAGTTTGTGGTTGAAGGCAGGCGATCGCAACACCTCCTTCTTCCATCGCCAATATAGAGCAAGACTCTCAAGAAACCATATCTCTGAAATAATAACAGCAGAGGGGCAGATCTGCAAAGGGTTCAGCCAGATAAAAGAGGCAGCTAAAACTCATTACAAACATCTCTACACTACAGACTCTCAAACCAACGAGGAAGATACTGCTGATCTCCTCGCTAACATCCCTCTCCTGATCAGCCCTGAAGACAATGCCATTCTCACAAAGCCCATTACTGAAGAAGAAATCATAAAACTCATTTGGTCCATGGAATCGAACAAGGCCCCTGGGCCTGATGGATTCTCAATTCACTTTTACAAAACCTGCTGGGACATCATCAAAGCTCACCTTTTAAAGATGGTAAAAGGATTTATGAAAAAAGACAAAGTAGGAGGAGGAATTAATTCCACCTATCTCGCCCTTATCCCTAAAGAAAACAATCCTGAAACCTTTGCCAGATTTAGGCCTATTTCATTGTGCAATGCCTCCTACAAAATTCTGGCAAAGCTCCTAGCTAACAGGATCAAGCCATTGCTCAACAGGTTGATTTCCAGCAATCAAGGTGGCTTCGTAGAAGGCAGGCACATTCTGGATAATGTCATCCAAGTCCAAGAGATTATTCACTCAAGCAAGTAGCGAAACAAAAAAGGCATGCTAATAAAGCTCGACATGGCTAACGCTTTTGACCGAGTCAACCGAGCCTTCCTCTACAAAGTCCTTCAATCTTATGGTTTCTCCTCCCATTTCGTCAACCTCATCTTAGCTTGCACTGATAGCCCCTGGATTTCCCCTCTCATAAACGGTCGCCCTACTACTTTTTTCCAAGCCCAAAGAGGCCTTAGGCAAGGATGCCCGCTCTCTCCTTTCCTGTACATCCTGATGGCGGATTCCCTCAGCTGAAAAAGCTGTAGGCTCCCTTCCAGGACTAAAACCCTCCACCTCCTCTCCAGCCCAGAACCATGCACTGTTTGCTGATGACTCCCTCCTCTTGGGAGGCGCTTCTATTAGAATAGCCAAGGAATTTGACTCAGTCCTAAAACGCTATTGCAGGGTCTCTGGTGCCTCAATCAATGAAAGAAAAAGTGCAATTTATGGCTGGAACATTGGCCAGCAAGAACTTACAGGTATCTCCAACATCCTTGGGTTCATCGGTCATGCCCACTGGGAGAATATTAACTATCTCGGCCTTCCCATCACTAACTGTTGCAACAAGAGGTCGTTGTGGACAGAAATTATTAGCAAAATAAAAATGAAAATCTCTGCATGGGGAGGCTATTGGCTCACCAAGGGAGGCAAGGTCATCCTAATCAAGGCGGTGTTATCTTCGCTCCCAATATATCAAGTAGCCTTCATTCTTGCCCCAAAAAGCATGACCGATCAAATCTCCAAGATGATTCGTGATTTCCTTTGGCAGGGGGGGGGAAGGGAATCATCACAAATTCCACCTGGTCAAATGGGAAATGGTAAAATGATCAATTTCTGAAGGAGGCTTGCAAATTCGCGACCCAGCAATAGTAAATCTGGTGTTTGGAGGCAAAATCGTGTGGAATCTCTTCAAAAATCCCAAGCATCCCATCAGTGAAATATTGAAGGCGAAGTATGCCCACAACGTCCCTCCCAGAGATCTGCAAGAAAGCCAAACTCGTCATAGCACGCAGGTATGGAGATTATGCAATAAAAGTTTAAATTTTTTCAAAGGAAAGGTGTACAGGATCCCAGGAAACGGGAAGCATATTAACCTGTGGCACGATCGCATTATGGATCGAGAACCCCTTGAAGATAATGATGAAATCGCTGAATTGAAAGATTGGTTGGAACGTGCAGGGATAAATAGTGTCTATGATTTATCCAATTGGGACAGTCATAATGACTGGAAAGGGTGGGACTTCTTTGGAGTTCCAGATCGCTTAAAACAGCAAAAACGAATTTTAGAAGAGTTGTTGGAAGAAGCGACCCCAGTGAACAGGAAAATGAAAGATAGCTGGGGGTGGGGGAAATTAGGAAGCTATTCAGTAACAGAAGCCTACAACGCTCTACAACCAATTAGTAATAGCACCAAACCCCCAAAATTTTGGAGGAAAGTATGGGATCCGCTAGCATTACCCAAGGTAAATTTCTTCTTTTGGACTCTGGTTCACAACAAGTTGTTAACGGGAGACAATCTGGAAAAAAAAATCATAGCTGGGCTGCATAGATGTGAGTTGTGCAGGAGTATCTCAGAAAAAGCTAAGCATCTCTTCATGGAATGCAACTTTTCCAAAGAAGTTTGGAGCCTCATTCTTCACGATTTAAAAATCACAGTCCCTCAATTCCATTCTGTAGCAGATTTATTTGATGCCTGGAATCAATGCTATCCAAAAAAAATCCCCAGCAAATCACTTTGGAGAAAAGTCTGGAATGTTATTCCTAAATATGTTTGTTGGCAGATCTGGCTGATCCGGAATGACCTGATTTTCAATGAACAGCAGCAAGCCCCTCTTTTGGCAGCAGCAAAGGCCAAAGCCTTCCTCCTGGAAGCAGCTCAACATCAGTATTTTCTAGATTTTGCTTTGTTGCTCCCTGAAGAAGAGAGGTGGTTGGGCCCCCTTTCTCCCCACCCTCAGAAGCAGATATCAGACCCTCAAGCAGTGAACCCATTTTGGAGAAAAAGAGATTCCGAAGCAACCATCCAAGAATGGTGGAGAAATCAAAAAATTACCACGATCTTCTTTGACGGAGCCTCCAAAGGTAACCCTGGGACAGCAGGAGCAGGAGGAGTCATATATGCCTCAGACGGTTCAAGAAGGGACAGTTTTAGCTGGGGCATCATACAAAAAAACAACAACCAAGCAGAGATCCAAGGCCTGCTCAAAGCTTGCCAAATAGCTAGAGACAGAGGATATAAAGACTTCCAAGCTTTTGGAGACTTGGAGATTTTAATAAAAAATTTAAACTCGGATAAATTGTTCACTAATGCAAGGCTCAACAAAACTCTGAGCAGATTAAAGAGAATCCTGCTCGACTTTGACTCCTACAAATTATTCCACATCCTCAAAAACTTGAACAGTGAAGCAGACCTACTGGCGAACAAAGGATGTACTCTCAGGAAAGGGCAGCTTCTCCTAAATGATGAAATTTCATTCCATCATTGTAACTCGTGAGTAAACTGCGTTATGAAATAGTACAAGAAATAGAAATAGAAGCTTTGTAATGCTGGCTGCCTTGGCGCATGTCCATTCTCTTCATCAATAAATAAAACATACCCGTTTCAGTTAAAAAAAAAAAAAAGAAGTCATGGGCCGATGAATTAGATAGCCTTATATAATTTCCTAGAGATGAAATTTAAGCATTGGCTAGTCACCTTTGTAAATGACAATGAGGAACACTTGTCATCAATTGGTCAACTCCACTCAGAATTCAACGAAATAGAGGATGAGATATTATCACTTAGGGTTAATCAATATATAATCATCCCACCAATGAATTAGCACATCGATGTCTGGCTCAATAAATCGTTTCAACAAATCATCAACTCGGAATAACTACTCAAAAATAGTTATCTCAAAGGAGGCTTGAACCTCAAGTTATATAAAGAAAGACCCCCAGAAAAAAGAAGATGAGAGAGAGAGAGAGAGAGAGAGAGAGAGAGAGAGAGAGAGAGAGAGAGAGAGAGAGAGAGAGATTTTCCATCATAGTAACTCAAGAATCTATTCCATTTATATTTCATTTCTTTTTCCTCTCAGTTATTAATCCTCCAATCTTATCTATTTCATGATTTGCGAGAACCTAAGATTGATTCCTAACTATTTTTATTTGATTTCTTCTAGGTGTTACTTATATTTTATGTCCCACAAGAGAACCATCCCAGTCCATATGGACAAACTCATTTTACTTTTTAGAATATTATAAAAATGTTCAAATACATTTATATATATTTTTAGGTTCCCATAGAACTATTTAGGATACATGACTATTGATTTTTTAGACTTTGAGTTTGAAGCTGAAATTTTCAAGTGTGTGTCCATCACCCTTTCATTTTTTCAATGAAATATCATGTTAACTAGTTCTTTGTTTATGTGGCCATTGTATTTGAATCTATCAAATGATATTTTTTTCTTTATGTTATGATGGAAATGTTATTCCTATTTTATTTTACAATACAATATTGTACAATATGTTAATTCTTGTATGATATTGTGAATATTCATTTGAATAAAGTGTGGTCCTATATCAAGCCTTTATTTCATTCTGAATATTTGTTATGAAATAAGTATGTCCTTTCTCAAGTTTTATTTTAATTATGTATATTATTCATATACAAAAATACCACCTCTTTAAAAATGTATGAGTATTCCTTGTGAGGTTATATTCAAGACTCTTAACAATCTTAAAGATCAACAAGAACTTAAAATCCTCTATTTCAAGTGTTCCTCCACCACAAGGTAGGGGGTACCCGTGAAGGGGATATGCTTATTTCTAATTGTTCTATTTGATACTTCTTGAGCCACCCATCGATTGTTATTTTTCCAAACCCGTGACTTATGTTTTAGGCGGAGATTCCCCTGTTGCAGTTGAAGGAGGTAATATAGTCGAAAAAAACTAGGATTTTCTACAGAGGTGGTGGTTGTGAGTTTCAATTGCACCTAGGTCATATTTTGAATAACTATTGTGAAATGTCACTAGTCCTTTTGGGATATTCACCATATACCCCTCATATAACCGATATTCCATACCTTCACTAGCCTCTCTTATAGTGGGTTCATGCCCCTTTGTTGAGAGTTATTGTAAGGCCAAGTGGCATTGAGAGGAAGGAAACTAGGTCTTTAAGACATGCGCTTTTTATTTTTTATCACTTCATGAAAAAAATATCCCACCCTACCCAAAAATATTTTACTTTAAAGTTGATTAATGTATTTTGTATACATTTTTACACTAACCATATACAACTTTGTTATCTGTTAAAGTAGGTCATGTTCATTGTTTGAAAATAACTTGTTAGCTATATTTTCACTTAACAAAATCAAACACACTTTTGCAAGTCTTGAACCATAGGGGACCCAATACCTCCTCATTGTTTTAGATGCTTGGTTGGCCTCCCACTAGTATTGGGAGGTATTCCTAGTTTTACCACCTCACTAGTTCAACCTCCTCACTCACCTTTGAGTCCAGTGATGCTTGATTCAACCTTCCTCAACACAACTACCTCCAACAAACTAGCTAGTATCCCTTCCTCATGAATCGAATCTCAACCATCAACCACAATGGAAGGAACTCAAAACTTCCCATATATGGACTCATTAAATCTTCCTGAGTTGACATAATTCACCAATGACCACATTTTACATGTTGTATCTTGGACGAACATTCCAACCAAGATACCTTTAGACATTCATAAGTTTGATGGGAAACCAAGCAAATACCCATCCAACCATGTCGTGACATTTCACTTGTGGTGCTCATCCAACAACATCATCGATGATTATGTCTGCATATGGTTGTTTCAACAAACCCTAAAAGGCCCCTTAGTGAGAAATGGTACATGGACAAAAAAGCAGGGTCCCAAATGAACTTTGTATCTTTATCAGAGAATTTCTTTTCCTTTTTTTATTTACCATTATTCCACAACACCAGCTTGTAAATCCTTACATATTTCCATCAAACTACTTCCACCAACATCATGAAATATTTAGTAGGGAATTTATTTTCCTTTTTCCAGTTACCATTATTCCACAACACGAGCTTGTAAATCCTTACATACTTCCATAAAACTACTTCAACCAACATCATGAAACATATCCATGAGTGGCATCGATGGAGGATCCTGTGTAAAATAGTAGTCACCTCGAAACTATTACCTGGTTAGTTTCTCAAATATCTTTTACCCGTTATCACAAAATATGTTGCCACCACCATGCTGCAAACCGAAGAAGATGCCATCACCAAGGCCCAACATTTTGATCTTATATATTCATAGTATTGATGTATTTACATGGTTATCCCTAATCCTCCGCATCCCCTACCATTTGGTCAAGAAAAACTTGGAGCCTCCCATTCATCCTACGGACTGCTAGGTTCCATGAACCACTGTTGGGGCTCAGAAATGTCATATTTTCATCCACCTTTCCCTTCATCATTCTTCACATTTCATCACCTCATTAACCTTTCATGATATCATTTTCATAAATATACCTGGGTTTCACCTTATTATTTCCACTTTATTCATTTTAGTATTAAAAGAGAATTTGTGATTAAATGTTAGAAAATTGACATGCTTTCATATATATCTAAAAAATGTGTGAGCTTTGTAATATCTAGGAATATGTGAAGGATTGATTCAAAATGACTTCTTGAATACTTCAAGATTTGAGGAGATAATTCAAGCCTATTACAAGGACAATATCATGGGGAATGGATAACATATCTTATCCAAGATATATGACAGCTATTGTGTGAGGATTTGAAGGGATTATATTTTGTAATAATGGGAAAATGGTTGAGAGAATAGTGGATCTGTAATTATGAGATGGTTATCTTATCTTCAAGGCTCTCATGTATAAAAGAGAGTGCTCTCTCTTCATGAGGGAGTAGTAAGCATTCAGTATTAGTAGTAATAATTGAAGAATAATTTGGTAGTCAGACAGTAGTCATTGAGTAGTCTTTAGGATTTGAAAGAGAAAGGGATTCTTAGCTTTGATTCATAGTTTTGGTTTCCATGCTTTCATTATTCTGTTATGAAGATTGATTTGATTATTGAATATAAGATTGCTTCATTGGCATGAGCTCACATATGTTGTTGTGTCATTCAACTCTTCACATGTTGTATCTGCTTTTCCTTCATGTTGTTCTCCATTCCTAGATTAGTTTCATTTACACAATTTCATTTCAGTTGTAGGTTGTAGAAATTCAATTCCAAGTCATGTGTTTCAATTTCCTACATTAGATTAATTATTCAATTTTAGTCATAGGTTGTATCAATTCAATTCCAAGTCATGTGTTTCCATTTCCTGCATTATATTAATGATTTAATTTCAGTCATAGCTTAAACATTAGATTAGATTAGTCCCGCTTCAATCTTTCATATAATTTGTGTGTGCTTCATCAGTTTATGAACCTTGGGTTGACAAATTAGATAGCTGGGCAAGTAATACAATGCAATTAATTCCACATTAGTTTGTCCCAATGTAATGGCTATCCTTCCCTTGTTATGATTGTTGTTCCCTTTACAAGAAGTGTCATTCATTTGAATAGAACAACTGTCGTTCCCTTTACGATTGGTATTCCTTTACAGGTGTTGCATCTCTAGAGGTCGGGTATTGAAAATAGAAGGTAATAACCTATGTAGGATACAAGTAAAATGCTTGTGCCAGTGTCTACCTTCAGCTGATGCATAGAGGTTGTTTTTAGGACATCTTTGGAGCCCAACATTTTGGCGTCGTTGTTGGGGAAGCATGATGGATTGAAGTATTAGTTTCTTTTTCATTTAAATTCATGAAAGTGTTATCTAGATGTGTTGGTAAGGGGTCCTAGAAGATACTTAAATGGAGATTCCTCATGTTCTCCCTGCCAACTATGTAAAAGTAATTTCAATTTCCGCAAGAGTAATTTTAATTCTTGCAAATTTCAATTTATGCAAGAGTGTTTAATTTCTACAAGTGTGATATACATATGTTGGTTCTAAGGGTCATAGAAGCTACTTCAGTGTAGACTCGTCACTATCCCTACCAACTATCAAGAGCATTTAATTTTTGCAACTATGAAGAGTAATTGTTTTATGTTTCAGTAAGAGTGCTTTTATTTAAGTTTTTTCATTTAGATTTCGGTTTTGGGTATTGTAAGAATCTCTTTAACAAGATGGTTTAACAATGAATTTAATCTTGGAACAACTCACTCAGATCCTAGAAAAAATTGGGATCTCCTCTTCTCTGGAAGAGGAGATCTTGACAGCAATCAAAAGCTTATTTACTCCTCATGAGGCGAACGAAGAATCAACATACGAAGAATATTGCATATTTAATTAAGAACCATTATGTGAGAAGGAGGTCGAGGAGGACAATGAGGAGCTGTAGCATGATCTGAGAAAGAAAAATTGCGCCTACGAAATCTTGATCGAATGATGGTTTCAAACGAGTACTAGGTTAGTTTTGTTTAGTTTTTCTTTTTATTTTCTTAATTTGCAGTTTCAACCACTAATTTCTCACTTTCATACATATCTTTGATTCTCATTTATGAAATTGAAAGATAACATATTCTTATTATTGTTGTGTGCATGGCTACATTGGCTATTTGACTACACGTAACTAAGATCTCATTTTTAATTAGTGTAGTGTAGGTAGGAGTTTTTTTCAAGTTTTAATTTTTATTTATTTAGAATAACTATGCTCTCCTCCGTTCTTAGTGTGATCACGAGGATCAGAAAGTAGGATGATTGATTGATTTCAGAAAGATCAATTAATTGACGAAAAGAAAAAAAAATCCTAATCTATTTTTCGTCTTCCATTTGCTCATAAATTTTTATTTTATTCTTTATTTTGAAAACACAATAGAAAAAATAAATACATAAATAAAAATGTATGCATGCTTCTGTCTGCAAATCAAAATAATGAAACAATGAGTACGTTAAAAAAAATTATGAATAAGAAGATAAGAGGCTCAGAACTAATCAACTCTTAAAATGATAAAACAATAAGTAATATGCTCTGCAATTGCAAGATAAGAGTTGCACTTTTCCACGATGAAACTCCAAGCTGAAACAGTGTTATGACCACACTCTTCTTGTTTTCAACCTTCGGCTTGGTTTATTTTTTTATTTGCTTGGAAGAAACGCCATGTTTTTTCCTTCGTCCCTTATCCTGTAGACGCCTAGAGATAACCTTGCAATAAACAAAATATCATAAAATGCACAGAAACCATCGCAATCACTTGATTGAACCATAATGTTCTGGTCTAGTGATTGGTACATAGATCGAATGGAAGATCTAGATGGGATGAAGGTGCAAGCTTCAACAACCTTGGTGGAATAACTAACAAAAGGGATGTGTAGGTAAGTGCATGTTAAGAGGGATCGACAAGGTAAGAAGATTCGTTTTTTCCCATACCCTCTGAAATATAGTTTTAGATTCATGTTTATCTCCTCGTATCTTCAATATGTTCAACTGAAAAAAGAGATTTTTCTGTTGGAGGTTGCAAGATTAAATTCCATTTATATCTAGTCATTAAAAGAGGCCCACGTCTATAGTTCCAAGCCAGTATATCTGGATTTTAAATATGGGATAATTATAGTGATTGTTGTTATCTATACAAAATTATCATCAGTTTTGTTCTATTGGCAATCCACAATGATTTTGATTTATTACATTAGGAATATTATTTATTAAATATGGGATAATTATAGTGATTGGCATTATCTATAAAAAATTATATGCATCTTTTTTTTGTTGGAAATCCAATATTATTTTCATTTATTACGATGATTTTCTAACAAAACAAGCAAGCATTATGAGTTTGTAGATCCAAAGTGTTTTCAATGCACCGAGTTGATTGGGATGCATATTCTCTAGACCTGCATACGTATCTCCTAAAATATGAATTAATTGGGACTTTCCTCCCCAGAATATGTTTTCGGTGGACCACCTCACCTCAAACGATGTATCAAGTGTTCGGTGGATGTATCACCCCTCATCCATTAGTGACCTCACACACACTCGGGATGTGATATGCCTTGGTGTATACAGACTTCACGTCTTTGGTATAGGTTCTTCGTGTATTTTCGATCAAAGGGATTGTCGCATTATGGATATTAGTGGCCCTAGTGTATGTATTGTCGGGTGTAAAACAGGGACTGGGAAGTGGAAATAGGGAACAAGCTTCATAAACCACTCTCTGAGAAGGAATACTAAATTCATATAAGCAGTTTTTAAAGTAACAAGCCTCAATTCACCCGCGAAGGCCTCAAAGGGGAGGACGAAGCTGGACAAAGACGAGAAAAAAAATAAGAGAAGACTGTGTGACATGCTCAGGAAAATCTTCAAGGGTGCCTTCACAAGTAGTAGGGGATTCAAAAAAGACACCTCCATTGCTGCAATTCGAAGTGACGAAAAAGCCATAATATCCTTCGGTTGACTGTTTGTATTTTAGGGTTTTCAACTGATGCAAGTGGTGAATGACATATATGGTTTCCATTTCTTACCACCAAAGCATGATGCAAGGCCCTTGGAAACTTGAAAGCAACTTTTCTAGTTGCAGTGGTATTTCTTATGTACAACTATCGCCAACTACTTTGATCCGGAGATCTCACTATCCCCAAAATCAACACAGTAGGCTAGTGACATGACCCCTTTTACATATTCAGGAGAATGAATCTAAGGATTCCAAAAGTCATATTATGAAATCAAAGGGAATTTATTTTGATAGATATAGTGCGCAGTCTCCCATACCGAATGCCAGCATAGTAGTCCAGTCTCCAAAGATGCAAGATCAACATGAAATATTTAATGATGGACCTGGGGATATTTTAGTCAACCTTTTGATGACCATGAGGCATCTTCCACCTGCAATGAATTCTATTCTTTTATTAATGGCACTCAATTGGTTGTCATGGTTTCCGTTCTTCCTCTTTGATACAGATTGGATGGGATGGGAAGTATATCAGGGGGACCCCAATGCAAAAGGCAAAAAATATGTTTCTTATCATAGAAGTGTTCAAGAAGGAGCATTTGTATTGCATTATTTTTACTTTTCTTTTATTTGTTTGTTTTAAAAAAAATAAAAATTATTGTTATTATTAATTTATTTTTTTTTAAGAATTTTTTTGTTTGTTTGTTTTATTATAAAAAAATTATAATAATAAAAAGAAATTTGTTTTAGTTGTTTTCTTTTAGTATAAAAAAAATCTTAGGTCAAACATAAAAATAAAACTAAAATAATAAAATTTTCACAAAAAAAAAAAAAGTAATATAATTTTTTATAAAAAGAAAAAATACTTTAGCAAATGAATTTGAATCAATTCCTGAAAACAATAATGAAACATTTTTTTTCGATTTTATGCTAAGTTGTTTTTTGGAGTCACTTTAGTAAGCAATCAACATGAAACAAGTGTGCATGCAATGACCACGACAATAGGTATAACACATCTTATTTATTTTACTTTGTCGCATTCATACTTAATCTCACATTTTTTGTTTTATGATGATCTCACAAGTTTGATTGCAAGATTAGTACTAAGTTTGATTGCAGGAATGAAGACACTCGCATTCCCTTCCGCAATGATTTTCAAGAATCACAAAACTTAAAAAAAAAAAACATGCCTTATTGACTGCTTGAAGGAGTTGATTCGTGTTCTACACATCATGTTGTTTGTTTTTACACAATGACCATTCATAAAACCATTTTGCGTCATGAATTATTTCTTCCCATTTCTCCTTCAAAGTGCATTGGCCATCCCTGTGTTGAAGTCTATCATTCATTTCCTTATCCTTCATGACTTCCCACGTGCCTACTTTTCTGAATCGCATACACCTCTCTATCTTTTCCAGATCATTTTTTCTTGTCAATAAAACTATCTAGCTCCCTTTCCATGACTACATTGCCTTGCCATAAACATTGTTGCTACTGAGATATTTCCTATATTCCTACCAATATTTTTATCAAACTCGTGTTGATTGATGTGGGATTCCTCAAGGCCCACCTTTCAACAAGTCTTGCCCCATCGACCTCAACACCTTATCTGGGATATATAATAGAGTCCATTTTGAGTACCTAGAGGCTTGCATGCCTTAATGGCAAGTTCTCTCACTGACGATCATGGGAATACATCAATGTCCCTTGATCGTCAAATCTTACAAGTGGCTCGACATTAGCTCATTCATTCTCACTTCACAAGATGTACTCGGGTACCTTGGCACTCATTGACATCAAAGGTGAGTTTTCCTCACATTGGTTAACGACATTCCTCAATGGACAGTAATCCAATGACTTATCTTCATGCTTGACATCGACACATCCATTCGCATGATTGGAATTGTACCATCAGATTGTAGCAGGTGAAGACTATACACTTTTTCCTGACTTCCTCATCAGTTACAGTAGCATGACTTCAACTATTTGAGAGTACTACAGTTCCACTTTCATACTTCCTCTTTTCCATGATTCATTCAACATCAGTTCAAATTCCTCCACTTCACATTCTCTGATCTAGTAGACAATAGTCGTAGATACAACAACAATCACTTTTCACATGATCCTGCAGTAGTGGCATCTTCCATGCTCCAACATCCGCATCAACCATATTCTTATTGCATAGTTCATCAACGTTTTGGGTAAGTGGAGGTGTGTTATTTTCTAAACTTTAATCATGTAATTCCTCAACTGCTAGCAATGAATAATTTGGAAAATTCGCTCACCAAGGTCCCTTTCATTTTCCTTTCTATGACTTATGCCAGTTGCATGCAGACATGCAACTAGTTCAGTTGGGGGGTAGGGGACCTTATTCACTATCATCATTCCATTTTTCCACTACCATCATTCCATTTTTCCTCTCACTTACCATTTACCAACATTTCTTTTCCAACTTTTCTTTTCCAACGATACTTTGTTGCACTTTGCTTCATAAGCACTGAAATACATATTGGCATGATTCATAAATATAAAAAAGGGATTTCTTATACTCAGTGATGTTTCCTTATGCACATTGATAACATATATTTTCTAGTAAGAATATGGGCAAATTATTATCATAACAACAAGAGAACAAATAATGAAATGAATGTTGTTAACACAAGAACCAACATTCTTTATATTCATGGTTGTCACACAAGAACCAACCATAAGAAAATATCAGTTGTTACTCATGTAAATCCCATCCCGGAAACATTAATTATCATCACTCAAAGCCAAAATTTAGATGCCAAAATTTCTTGAGAAGATCCATGCATGGTTGCATGCGGACATGCAACAAGTTTAGTTGGGGGGTATGTTGGGGCTCAGAAATAAAATATTTTCATCCACCTTTCCCTTCATCATTATTCACATTTCATCACCCCATTAACTTTTCATGATATCATTTTGATAAATATACTTGGGTTTCACCTTATTATTCTCCACTTTATTCATTTTAGTATTAAAATGGAATTTGTGATTAAATGTTAGAAAATTGACATGTTTTCATATATATCTCAAAAATGTGTGAGCTTTGTAATGTGTAGGAATATGTGAAGGATTAATTCAAAATGACTTCTCGAATACTTCAAGATTTGAGGAGATACTTGAAGCCTATTCCAAGGACAAGATCATGGGGAATGGATAACATATCTTATCCAAGATATATGAGAGATAATGTGTGAGGATTTGAAGGGATTATATTTTGTAATAATGGGAAAATGGTTGAGAGAATAGTGGATTTGTAATTATGAGATGGTTATCTTATATTCAAGGCTCTCACGTATATAAGAGATTTCTCTCTCTTCATGAGGGACTAGTAATCATTCAGTAGTAGTAGTAATAATTGAGGAATAATTTGGTAGTCAGTCAGTAGTCATTGAGTAGTCTTTAGGATTTGAGAGAAAGGGATTCTTATCTTTGATTCATAGTTTTGGTTTCCATGCTTTCATTATTCTATTATGAATATTGATTTGATTATTGAATGTAAGATTGCTTCATTGGCGTGAGCTCACATATGTTTTTCTGTCATTCAACTCTTCACATGTTGTATTTTCTTTTCCTTCCTGTAGTTCTCCATTCCTACATTAGTTTCATTTACGCAATTTCATTTTAGTAGTAGGTTGTAGCAATTCAATTCCAAGTCATGTGTTTCAATTTCTTGCATTAGATTAATCATTCAATTTCAGTCATAGGTTGTAGCAATTCAATTCCAAGTCATGTGTTTCCATTTGCTGCATTAGATTGATGATTCAATTTCATTCGTAGCTTAAACATTATATTATATTAGTCCCTCTTCAATGTTTCATATACTTTGTGTGTGATTCGTCAGTTTACGAACCCTCATTTGACAAATTAGATAGTTGGGAAAGTACTACAATGCAATTAATTCCACATTAGTTTGACCCAATGTAACGGTTGTCGTTCCCTTGTTGCGATTGTTGTTCCCTTTACAGGAAGTGTCATTCATTTGAATAGAACAATTTTCGTTCCATTTATGATTGTTGTTCCTTTACAGATGTTTCATTTTTGGAGGTTGGGTATTGAAAATGGAAGGTAAGGACCTATGTAGGCAACAAGTAAAATGATTGTTCCAGCACCTACCTTCGGTTGATGCATATAGGTTGTTTTTAGGACATCTTTAGAGCCTAACACCCACCTCCACCCATATGGTATCCAAAAGCCTCCATACAACACCAGTCAATACACAAACCCTTATGGAGGAGAAGCATGATATGGTCCTACTATGGGCACACCTTATGTACAAAACCCCTCATACCTTGTCCCTCCTCCTCCACTAGCTTGGATGCATAATCTAGTACATATCATGAATCCTTTACCCTAGCAAGGTATGAATATTCGTGTGCATATGCATGGACCTTCATGCAACCTAGTTTGTAACAGAGGACCCTCAACATCATACACCCCATATGGGCCTCCACAACAAAAAATCCATAGAATCCACTCATTTTTCCTCCACCACTGAACATTATTCTACCAAAAGAACAACAACAGGATGGTGTCAAATTTGTACAACCATCGCTAATCTAGAAGGTTCAATAATTTAAACAGCTGAAAACAATAAACCTTGCCACCCAACATATCAATTCAAATAAGAAGGGTAAAAACAAATCCATTGCAAACAAGGGATAGGGGGGAAATCCCCAACAAAATAACTTCCAACAGGGGGCAATCCTAATGTTAATAATCAAAACCAGAGCACTTGCAACAACAATGGATAGCCATGCCAGGGAAAGAAAAATAACCTCCAAAGAAAATTTCCTTTCGCATTATGTGATGACTATAGAAATTATACTCACCACTTCCCCACAATTTCAATATTTAAAATAATGAAGGAATTGATGAACACAGAAGGACCCCCTAACACACAGGGCACCCCACAAGTTCAGTAGAACCTCCCTCAACCACCACCTCTAACATTTTCACATAACCCATTCAATTAAAAAGGAGTGGTAGCTACACAACAATAGACTAGGCCCTCCACCCAACATATGGGATGGTATCCCAACCCAAGGAAAACTCGACCCGAGAACTCTTTGTCTTGTAGAATTATCATGGCATATGAAGACATCCATCTCCAGACTCATGGTTGTCAATACAAAAAGCCTCCCATCTCTACTCCAACCACATTGTAGGCTCCCCAATTACTAGTAGGTACCCCTTTGATGATCATGCATCCTAGTGATGACCCTAACCCATGAGCATCGAGAGCACCTCTATGACGCATTGGTCATAACTCACATTCCAGGGAAACACATAACTATAACATTGTGGATGACTTGGCACAATCTCCTATGGCCATGTTTGTACTAGAGGTATTGAAAAAATATCCTTCGCAAAGGAAATCATTTCTATACACATTGTGGGAAGTCAACCATTCCAAATTTTATCTTATTACATTTTATTTGGAAAATTCAAAACCTTTAGTCCCCTCCTTGGTTTCTTTCCAAATCCTAGTTATGATTCGGAACATCATTGTTCACAAATGCATCATGGATGAGGGAGAATACACATGCATTGCATCCAATAATTTCTATGATAGCTCGGCTCCCCTAAGCTTAATCCTTCTACTATCACCCTTCGGTCCTATGATGGCCACCCATATCAACCCAAGAGTCTTTCTCAAAACATCCTTGTAGATATAGAAAGAAACTAGTCTTGATTAATATTGAGGTCATAGACACCCCACTAGACTACAACATCATCCTATGATGTAGTTAAATGTACATAATGAAGGGATTAGCCTCATCTATGTTCCATACCATGATCTTCCCTCGCAATAGGGAAGTTTTCATGGTCAATAAATTAACATATTATGAACCTTGCCCCACTGCAAACTTGGATAATATCCTTCCCCTCATAAGGGAACACCTAGAAATCTCACCAATTGTGGAAATGGGTCCAAGATTTTTTCAAGACCTATCACTCCTTGGAAAGTACCAGTGTGACCCTCCCTCCATACTATTAGCACTAAGTAAATTTCCTAGGATGAAGAGGCAACTCGCAAAGGTAACCACTGAACCACTTTAGAACTGAATCTAGCCTTTTAGTTCTGAGAGGGATCTCTCTTGTCACTTTGTATCTAAAAATGAATCTTCTTTGAATATCAATGGCTAGGTTTTTGAAATGATGAAGAGATTTTAAAGGTTTGATGGAAAGAAGAAAGGATTTTATTTGGGAAATGGAGTCAATCTTTGAAAATGAATGAAAATTGTGCCTGGTAAATAGAACTCTCAAGGAAGCAATGGATAGGTAGGCAATGATCTTCCATTTTTTTTTAAATTGACATTATAGAACGAAAGAAAGAGGAGAACATATAACCACATTTAGAGTACCATTAATATGAATTCTAATGAGTTAAGAAAGAATAGACAGTATTTGAATCGCTAGAATCTAAAGCACCTTTTAAGATTAATTTTAAACCATTTAATATCCAAATCAAACATATGAGCATAAGAAAATGAAATATAGAGGAACAAGAATAACATACATGAAGGAAAACCCAATTCAGATCATTACCACTAAATCTTTGGTATGAAAATGTTCTAGACATCTGCACTAACATTTCATTCAAATTCATAAACACTATACAATGTTCAATGAAAAGTTGTCCTTTGCACTTCTGCCAACCATGAATACATCAAAAGCTACAATATTTATAAAACAATTTGATTCCATTCGGTTTGAACCGATTACACTTAAAATAGAAAATTTTAGTTCGCAAAATTTGGGATTTGTGGATATTTCTATAGCTTGGTCCTTTATCTTTGTCCTTTGACTTCGATTGTATCATCATTTGATTTGTTGTCTTTTGGTCGACAACTGGAAATCATTTACTTGATCTTGGGAAATTACATTTGGTCTTTCCCAATCTGACTATTTCCTTCCATTGCAATTAAGAAGGAATCTCATAATCTGTTATTTCCTTCATTAAAATTTCCAAGTCAATACAAGTGGCATAATACATGACAGGTAGACCAAGTTTGATTGTCTTAAACTAATTTAAAATTTCAAAATCTATACTATGTTTATCAACTAAAGAAACCCCTTTCAAACCCTCCTCTAGGGTTTCAAATTTGCAGTGGTCCATCCTTGATTGAGACAAGAGTGCATTATATTCTTCTTGATCCTGCAACTCACCTTTACCATCCCAGAATATGGAAGGCCCTTTATGAACGATTCTTCAAAAAAATTATTTAAATTTTGCACACTTTGTTCCATCTGTATTTCTTTATTCAGAACTAATTTCAAAAGATCATGTTTTGTAATAATCCTTCTGGCCCAGATAATCAATGCATTCATTTATTTTACCCCAATAGTCTGAAGATTTGCAAGAGGAACTAAATTGAGAAGATTAATGGCATTTTGTGCCCATTCATGTGGCATTTTGGATAAAGTATCATTAACAACAGTTCATCTATGCCTGGTTGTGATTGCTATATTATCTTTATCACTTACAAAATTCAAATATGATCTAAATTTAGCAGCCTCGATAGCTATAGAATCCCATATGATATGTTTATCTCCTTCCATCATACCTTTACCTCTCAATATTGAATTCAATTTATTAATCTTCTCCTACAAGACTACCTTTTCCTTTTGAACTTGGGATATCTTTTCATCCTTTGTGCACACTTCCTGCTGCAATTTCTCCATGTTTCCCTTTAATGCTTTGATATCTCCTTCTTTCAGAATGACTTGCGACATAGCATGAAAAATGTCTTCAATGGTTAATCATTTTCCTGCAACCGGGGCTAAAACCATGGCTCTAGTCACTAGCTCTACGTTTTCTTGAGACCATTCCATATTTTCGTTTTCTAGTTGCAAAATATTATCCTTATAATCCAGTGCTTCTTTCCGAAATGTTTCTTTTTCCCACCTTAAAGCTACCAATTCTGTTGTCTGTGGGTGTTCTGTAGCAGGCATCTTCAACATTTTCTTCAAACTCTGAATTATTTTATCTTTTTCATCCTGTTGGAACACATTTAATTTTAAGATTTTGAGCTTTGGATTTTTCCTCTTAGAAATAAAATTTCCCCCCAACAAGAAAATGAAACTTAGATATTCGCCTTTTAAATTTAAAGATAAATCCATCACTTGTTGAAAAGGTGCTTATGATATCCATCATCGATTATATAGTCTAATTTTATCAAATGGTCTTAATGATCTATGAACCGTACAAGCTTCTTGAGATTTAAAGAAAGTCTCTAATGTTTTCTTCAGAGCTTCGTGCTTCGGGTATTCCAGCAAGTCTGAACAATGAAAACCCTGAATTTCTGAAATCTCAAAGGACTTATGGACAAGTCATGGATACATGTCTCCTCTCCTTTATTGTCACGTCATCTCTACCATCTCACTCTATGAGATTGCCTTTCAGAGTTTTGACAAAGATTGAGTTCACAAAACTCATGAACGCCGAAATGTCGAAGTACTTAAGGCTAATTCAAGGTTTAAAGCGTGACAAAGTAAAATATAAAAGTGAGTAATAGGAGATTAACTTCTTCGTGAATTTGACCTTCGGGATATTTATACCCTAATTGTAACCAACACTCACAAACTCTGAAGTATTAACGATATGTATGATTGGCTAAAGTTAACGATTTGAATTTTGATTAACATTTTTTATTCAGCGAAGATCTTACAGATTTCTCTTGTTACAAGTAGACTAATTTTTGCACCAATAAAAGTTGAAGAGAAGCTTGAATTTAGAATCTAGCGGAGCGCTGGGACCAAATATGGCAAGGTAGGGGCTAAATAGATAGAAAAGAGAGCACAAACTCTCCAGAGCGCTAAGTCCCCAAAGTGGAATATCTGACGTCGTGTGTCCTTTGATATTGGACGATTGCAATTTACTTCAGAACTTCAGGCTTCGGGCATTTCAAGATGAAAATATATGAAGTGCTAAGTTTCTGAAGTACATGATCTCCTTCCGCGTGTCCTCTTGATTTCAACAATAAATATTTACTTCAGAACTCCGAGCTTCGGGATTTCTCGCTTCACACATTCGTCTTTCTTCTGAAGTGGTTATCCGTCGAAGTGTAGGATCTCCTGCCACATGTCCACTTTGATAAATGGTCCAGATGGGCTTCGGGTCTTCAGACTTTATTAAATTAGCACTGCTTGCCTCCTCCACAGTACAAAATAGATGAATATGGGGATCGTCTGACATGTTTCCCCCACTCAGATAGACAGAAGGGAATTGCACAAAATTCACTCTATCTTCTCTACATATGACAAAGCATTGTGACCTCAGCTTAACTTTGGGTGCTTATCGCATTTTGCAAATATCGACAGTCGGAATTTGATGGATCGTGGATATCAATGGCTGAGAGAGATTACGGGGGGTGAATTTGTGCGGGGTTTAATTTCGAAGGGAAGTCCCGTAATTTAAACCACGATTTTCTCTTGGGGGTACATGGCATCACTAGGTGCATTATGGGATGAAAATTGGGTTACTTGAAATGACCCCCTCGTGACCTCACAAAATAGAGAATTGTAAAGGGACACTAGAGAAACACCTGTCATCCACGTCATGTACCCCGTTCACCCTCCAGCATGTCACACCTTCCACATCAGTTACCCCGTTGTTAAGAACCAAATATCAATATAGCATAGAAAAACCTCAGAATAAGTACTCAATGCCTTGAAAAAGAGAGAAACTTAGATAATAAGCCTCTTCGAGGGAGAAACCTTCTTATGCCCACATAAATGTACAATTACAATATGATTCAAAATGAAAATGTCTCCTTGGTATATATAGGAGACTAGGAGGTATAATTACAACTAATGGACTAAAGCCGACATAAATAAAATAACATTACTAATATAATATTCCCTAATTAGGGGGTAATGAGCCACTATTTAGGGCTTAACATGCCCCTCCCCTTGAGGCAACTGTTGTCCACAATGCTTGAGTAACTCTGGATACTTTTTTATAAAGACTCATCTTCCCAAGTGGAATCTTCAGTCGATAGTTTCCTCCATTTAATGAGATACTCTAAAATGGATCTATTCCTCAGTTGGCAAATTCTTGTGTCAGTGATGGCTTCAGGATCTAATATGATTTTCCCTTCCTCGTCAAGTTCTAGCAATTTGAAATGGGATCTTGTCACCTATAACCTTCTTTAAGCATGAAACATGGAAAACTGGGTGTACTTGTGAAGATGAAAGCAACTCCAATTTGTATGCCATAGTACTAATATTTTGCAACACCTTATAAGGGCCATAGTAGTTTGGTGATAATTTGTTATCCTTCTTGGCTTGCTTGAGGGACATCTGTTTGTATGGTTGTAGTCCTAAAAACACCCAATCCTCTACTTAAGAACTTCTTTCACTACGATGTTGATCTTCTTTTTGTTTCATACGATTTTGTGCCATGGTTAGGTTGTCCTTTAATATTTGGAGAACTTGTTGTTGATGCTCAATGTGATCTTGCACTACTTGAACCTTAGATGTTTATTTTAGAGAAGAAGTGATGGAAGGAGGGTGGTATCCATAGAGTGCCATAAATAGTGTCATTTTTGTTGTAGTATGAAAGGAGGTGTTATACCACCATTCTTCCAAGGGTAACCATTTGAACCATTGTGTTTTTTTATCAGAGACGAAGCAATGAAGTTAGCCTTCTAGAAATTTGTTCACTATATCAATTTGTCCATCAGATTGAGGATGATAGGATGAGCTATGAGCCAATTGAGTACCCAAACAAGAAAACATTTTTTTCCAAAAATGTCCAGTGAAGATGGGATCTCTCTCACTTACAATAATCTTTGGGCTTCCATGTAGCTTTTGAACTGTCTCCATGAATGTGTTGGAAACTGTACTAGATTTGAAGGGATGAAAGAGTGCACAAAAGTGTGTGTACTTGATCAGTCTATCAACAATCACCATGATGACACTCTTTCCTTCAGAATTCGGTAACTCTGTGATGAAATCCATGGAAACCTCCTCCCAACGCTAACTTGGGATGGCTAATGGTTGTAAAAGACCCAGGGTCTTAATTGTTTCCACCTCATTTTGTTGGAAAACTAAACATTCTGCCACCAACCTTTGAACATCATTTTTAAGGCCATCCCAAAAAAATTCCTTCTTGACCCTATGGTAGGTTTTTAAAAATCCTGAGTGCCCTCCTACTGGAGAGGTGTGCAATTCCAATAGTACCTTTTGTTTGAGTTGGGATTTCTTACATAAATATAAGTGATCTTTGTACCATAGTGAATCATTTTTCCATGTAAATGTATCTGATGTACTGGAATCCTGTTGCAACCTTTGAATGAGAGTCCACACTTTTTCGTCATTCTTCCATTCATCCCTTGATTATATTATCCAATCAGGTTGGATGATTGAGATAACACAGAGAAATGCCTCAACATCTTCATCCTTCCTTCAGAGTGCATCTGCCACAACATTTTGCTTCCCTTTTTTATAGATGATTTCAAAATCATAACCCAATATCTTGGTTACTCATCTTTGTTGCTCTTCTAAAGATAGTCTTTGTTCCAAGAAGTATTTAAGACTATCATGATTTGTTTTGACCTTGAAGTGCCTACCTATTAGGTAAGGACACCATTTCTTCAATGAATGTAGTATTTCCATCATTTCCTTTTCATAAATGGGTTTGTGTAAGCCCTTTCCCTTGAGTGGCCGACTTTCAAAAGCAAGAGGCCTTCCTTCTTGCATCAGGACAGCACAAATTCTATTTCCCAAGGCATCACATTATAAAATAAAGGTTTTTGTGAAGTCTGGAGTGGTCAAGACATGAGCTTTTCACATCACCTCTTTAAGTTGTTCAAAATATTTAGTTGCCTATGGAGTCCATGAAAATACATCCTTCTTAGTTAGTGTCGTTAAAGGTGTTGTTATTCTTCCATAGTGTTGAACAAACTTGCGGTAGTAACCTGTCAAACCCATAAATCCTCTAAGATGCTTCAATGTTTTTGGAATCAGCTAGTCCATCATGGCCTTAATCTTGTTCGGGTCTACCTTGACACCTTCATGAGATACAATATGACCCAAATACTCTACCTCCTTCACTCCAAAGAAACATTTGGATGATTTGTCATATAGTTGTTGTTCCTTTAGTAGTTGTAGCACCTTGTCAACATGCCGCACATGATCCTCCCAAGACTTTCTATAGATTAGTATATCATCAAAAAATACTAACACAAATTTTCGAAGGAAGGGCTTG
>JASDQU010108250.1:7689-23737 GCA_032191745.1 Picea mariana | reverse complement strand
ATCATGATCATGATTTCGAGTGGGTGGAAGTCCTTTGGGAATATCTTCAAATACTTTGGAATGCTTATCAATGATCCCTTGGAGATCTAGAGGAATAGATGGCTTAGATGTTTGAACATCTAGTGATCATAGTTGTACAATAACACCTTGATTCCCCTTTTTCAATAATTTTTTCATACCATTATAGATTATCACCTTACTGGGTTTCCCTGTGATACCTCTTAGCTCAATTTCTTTTCCTTCCAATGAAAATTTCATGAAAAGTTCTTGAAAATTAAACGCCACTGTTTCTAATGATTGTAACCATTGGATTCCTAGTACAACATCAACACCACCCATGGGTATAGAAATGATTGGACTATTCATTACATATTTACCCATAGTAATATTGATCTTATTACATTTTCGTGAGAAATTGTTAGTTCCTCCATCTACAATCATTACTTGAAACTCTGGTGCTGGATATACAAAGAAATTGAGATATTTGGCTAATTTATAGTGAATGAAATTATGGGTACTGCCAGAATCAATTAGAACTATTACCTTTTTCTTTTTGATATATCCTTCGATCTTGAGGGTTTGAGGAGTCATAATTCTAGCCAATGCATTACACGATATCATGGGAGTCAACTCTTTAGATGAAATTGTGTTATCAGACTAATCGGTAGGTGCGGACACTAACAGATCTCCCTAGATCCACCTGGATCTAGAACAAAACAGGACAGGACATGGCTCTTTCCCTAAGTTTTGACCATTGAATTGGCTAGTAGAAAGGAACAAGTAACATACCTTTGTATCTCTTCCTAGGGTCTCTGTTGCTCCCGCTTCACTCCGGCGCTTTCGTGAAGTCAAGACCAAGACAACACAAACCAACCAAAGTGAAGATAGAAAAATATATTCAACTGTCAACTTATGTGTATGATCAAGGAATTATACAATAAAGTGAGAATGACTTTATGGGAAAGGGACATGCCACTGTATCATATTAATCGAAAGTAGAAGATTACAACCTTATCGCCTTGATGTCTCAAGCTTCCTTTCGGTGGCTCTTGGCTCCAACAAACACACTTGCTCAATCCTTTCATGAAGAAGATCAAATTCTCTTGATAGACTTGCTAGAGTCTCCAAGATCCTATTCAAGCTAAGTCCTTCACACAATTCTTTCACCAATTCTCCAATGAATCTTTCTTAACCTTTTCCATGAGAATTCCATCAATATATAGGAGAGAATGAGATGGTTACTTGGATAAGAATGATCCCACAATATCAGGGAATCCAATACAAGGATAACCATTCGAATGCCAACCCATTCTTCTAGAAGATTCCCTTCTAGAACCATCGAGAATTCAACTTTTTCCAAGCTTTAGAGAAGGTTCGCACCCTAGCTATGTAGCACAGTGCGAGAAGTTCGCACCCTAGCTTAAGGTAGCCTATGAGAATGGGTCATTCTTGCACCTTGGGATACTAGCAACCTGTGAACTCTCTTCAAAAGTGAGTTTTCTGGGAAGAGATGAATGTCACTTTTCTCAGGAGAAAGTTCTTATGAGGAGCCTGAGTACACCATCATCAATACACCATCATGATGACCAAAATCATGGGTAACATACTGATTCTATGTTTTCATATTGATATGGTTCTTGTTCATGTTCTTGTTCTTCTTCCTCTTCACAATCTATGTAGAATAATTTCTTCTCACCACACTTATGTCCCTTATTGTACTTGCTATCACAATTAAAGAATAAACCTTTTTCTTTTCTTTCCTCCAATTGTTGAGGTGTCAACCTTGTAGGTTCAAGTGTTTTAGAAGAAGGAGCATTATTATCTCTATAGATGTTAGGATTGGTTCTTCTAGTAGCCATAGCCATATTTTTTACTTTCAACATTTCTTGCCACCCTAAATGCATTCTCCAAGGATTTGGGTTCCCAAAGGTGAAACTCATTTTGAATGTTATATCTTAAAGTTCCTATGAATACATCAATCAAGTGCTCATCTGGAATATATGTTACCTTTATATTCAATCTTTGGAATTTCTCAATGTGCTCTGTAATTGAACCCTTTTGCTTGAGATTTATCAAATGGATAAAGAAGGTATCACTCCTTGTATCCTCATAGTGTGCTATCATTTCTTCCATGAAAATTGTCCAAGTGATGAGTAATTTGTGAGAACAAATCAATCGATACCATACAGATTGATTGGGTTCTAAATATAAAGAAGCAATTCATACCTTTTGTGTATGTGACACATTATGTAGATCAAATAATTGCTCCATCTGAAGTATCCATGTGATAGGGTCCTTGCCATCAAACTTCCGCATATCGATCTTAGGAATGTGGTTGGTCTTCAACCCAAAGTTAGAGTTTCTCCATTCTTGATTCACCTTTCTTGTGTCCTCATCATGAATTTCATGGGATACATTTTCACTTTCAGGTTTCCTCTCTATTACGAAATTTTTCAATCCTTCCATGATCTCCTCTTTTAAACCATCCATCTTAGTATGTATTGCCTGCAACTTAGCTTCCATATCTTGTAGTTCATCTTTTTTTAGTGTCTTCTTTTGTAAATCATTTATGTCCCTACACATTTCTTCACCTTCATCAAGAGTCCAATTAGGATTTTCTGCAGGCTTATTTGGTGTAGAAGTTCCCTTTTTGGGTGGCATGTTGGCCAAGTATCACTTTTGGACCTTGATTTTGAGGTGGTTTTGCTAGACAATCTTTCTTCTACTGTATCTCCAAAGTTTAGGCCCTTCTGGGTATGAAAATTTAATTTTTGTAGTTCTCTAATATTTCTTCTCTGCAATGCCATAGGTCTGATCAAAATTGAATGTTCCAAGTTGAATTTACGGTAACTTCCCCACAACTTGCTGATTTTTGGCCTTTCAAGGAGATCTCACTTGTATAGCATGCCCCGCACAAAATAAATGAGATAAAATTTTGTAACTCATACTAGAAATACTACAGAATGTTCGATATCTAATGAAACTAGTATCACTCAATTTGGATACTCTAGGAATAAGTTATGATTGTTTTACCTAGAACACCTTCTTGAGACTAGTCAATAGGACTAGTTAGATACCCTATCTTCCACAGGGTATATCTACAAATTTAAGATGACCCAGAAGTTGAACGTTTTACCATGGATACCTTACTAATTTCTGTGAATATCCTTCATCATTCATGGTCTAAAATGTTACAGAAAATTGTTTATAACAAAAATTCCGCCATGACTCAGTTCAAGATGATTCCAGAAACCTATCTTGCACAGGCTGTATCTCTGAAATTGTAAGGCCTTAGGAGATGACATTGTAACCCAACATACCTTGATCCATATAATAAATATCCTCCAGTACGTTCCTTTTGAAACGTTGTAGAAAAAAAGTTATAGAGAAAATTCCAGGGTGTCTCATATGTAGTAGCGAAACCCCAAGACCTTGAGCTCTGATACCATATGTTAAGAACCAAATATCAATATAGCATAGAAAAACCTTAGAATAAGTATTCAATGCCTTGAAAAAGAGAGAAACTCAGATAATAATCCTCTTTGATGGGGTAACCTCCTTATGCCCACATAAATGTACAATTACAAGATGATTCAAAATGAAAATGTCTCCTTGGTATATATAGGAGACTAGGAGGTATAATTACAACTAATGGACTAAAGCCGACATAAATAAAATAACATTACTAATATAATGTGCCCTAATTAAGGGGTAATGAGCCACTATTTAGGGATTAACACTCGTTTACCTCACCACCTACACTTGTCCCCACGTCATCCTATTCGTGAAAAGTTACTCTTTCTTGTAGCTGTTATACATCACATAATGAGTCAATGTTGAGCTACCTATCACATTATCACTATACCCATATTTTCAACTGATATTCATTTTCTAGTAAACGCATCCGAAGAACATATAGCAATGGTATCAGATGACGATGGCAGTAAACAAATGATTATGGTGGCCTCAATGGACATGTGTACCCCATTCAAAGAACAAAGGAAAACGAGCACATCTGCGAGCAGATGAAGAGACAGATGAAAGTGAAAGCTCAAACAATATATGCTTGTTGTCATTTCATTCGAATTACATTCTATTTTTAGGATATATTGTATGAAGTCCAATGGTTTCTGAGTTATGACAATTTTTGTATAAATAGATATATTTTAGATCTATTCAAGGAGGCTTCGAGCCCAATGTGGTGGCTGCTTCTTGTCGGATGTATTAGAGAAGCCCTCTTTTTTTAGTATTAATAGAAGTGTAGACATAAATTCTAATTTTCGTTCAGTTTGAGTTATGTGTTTCTCCTATATTTCCATATCTCTGAATTTCTTTATGTGATTCCTTGATAAGCGATTGATTGAAATTTGGTATTACAACTACTGTAATCATATTATATCAATAATTCATTAGGTAAGAACTTTTTCCTCTATTTTTACTGTAAGTAATACAATACCTATAAGTTGTGTGAATTACTACATTTCATATCATGTTCAAGGGTGCATTCTGTACTTTTATTCTGCTACAAACAAGGTGAGAATCATCTGTAATTGATGCCTAACTTTGTTTGATAATTTTGTAGCTCTTGTTCAGACCATTTGGTATTATAATTGTGACTCAAACAATGGAATACAACCTCTTTCCTGTCCTATTATTAATTTCATTTAAAGATCATTTCTTGTATAACTAAAGGTAGGAAAATCACTCCTTAAAACATTCTCTTTAAACATTCTTGATGCATGACATTACTCTTTGAGCCTTATGATTAATCTCAGGAACAACATCTTTTTGGCACCATTTCCGGGGATGGAGAAACAAAGTTATTTTTCCCTGGGAGAATGAAAAAGTTTAGATCTATTCCTTAATGGTGAACAATGGATAGGCATTCAACTTGATCTAATCATTCACATGGTAAATCCTTGGTTCAAAGACTCCTATGATTCAATGATGACTCCATTGGTTTCAAAATGTCAATTTCTTTTGCTTCTTGGATTCTTGCGAGGTTTTCTCCTTTGGAATTTATAAATGTTTTTGGTTTTCCAAATGTTGTTCCTGATATTAAATAATGGGGAGATCATCTTCCTAGTTTTAGTGAGGATAAAGATGATAATCCTGCTCAGCATTTGTTTGAATTTCATAAGCTCATACATCAACTAGATATTCATCATGAAGATGTTTTGATGAAACTGTTCATGTTTATTCTGGGAGGGGATGCTCGACTTTGGTACAAATATCTACTCCCTTCCAACATTACAACTTTGCTCGACATCGAATTCCATGCAGCTTTTCATAAATATTGCAAAAGAAGGTATTCATCAGAGTTCCTTTTTGAAGATTGTTGCAATTTAGATTTTGTAGAACAAGATTTCCGAAGTATTAATGATATGTATGATTGGATAAATTTAATGATTTGAATTGTTATTAGCAGTTTTTATTCAGTGAAGAGCTTACAGATTTCTCTTGTTACAGGCAGGATAATTTTTGTGCCACAAAACATTTCAGGGAAGCTTGACTTCAGAATCTAGCAGAGCATTAAGTCCCTGAAGTGGAAGATATGACGTCAAGTGTCCTATGATATTGGATGACTACAATTTACTTTAGAACTCTAGGCTTCGGGCATTCTGAGGTGAAAATATATGAAGTGATAAGTCTCTGAAGTACAGGATATCCTGCCGCGTGTCCTCTTGATTTTAATGGCGAATATTTACTTTGGAACTCTGGACTTCGGGAGTTCTCGCTTCACACATCTATATTTCTTCCGAAGTGGTTATATGTCAAAGTGAAGGATCTCCTACCATGTGTCTATTTCGATCAACGATCCAGATGGGCTTCAGGTCTTCGAGAGTTCTTTACTCATCATTTCTTTCCTCCCCCATGGAGTACGAAATAAATGAATACGGGGATCCTCTTACACATGTCCCTCGCTCAGATCCATGGATAGGACTTGCATGAAATTCACTCCATATTCTCTACATATGACCAAGAGTTGTGACCTTGACTTAACTTTGGGTGCTTATCTCACTTTGTGAAGATCGACAGTCGTATTTTAATGGATCATGGAGATTAACAAGTGAGAGAGATTGCGGGGGGAAAAGTTTCATGGGATTCAATTTTGAAGGGAGGTACCACAATTTAAACCACAATTTTCTCTTGAGGGTATGTGGCATCACCAGGTGCATTGTGAGATGAAAAGTGGGTTACTTCAAACCACCCCCTCGCACCCCCGCAAAATAGAGAAATGTAAATGGACGTTGGAACAACCCCTGTCATCCACATCATGTAACCCGTTCATCCTCCATCTTGTCACACCTTCCACATAAATTACCCCATTTACCTCACCACCTACACTTGTCCCCATGCCATCCTATTCATGAGTAGTTACTCTTTCTCGTAACTTTTAGCCATCACATAACGAGCCAACGCTGAGATACCTATTACATTACCACTCCCCCCATATTTTCAACTGATATTATTTTTCAAGTAAACACATCCAAAGAACATATAGCAATGGTATCATATGATGATGACAGTAAACAAATGATTATGGTGGCCTCAATGATAATTTTTTACAATTGTGACAATTTTTGACAATTTTTGACAATTGTGACAATTGTATCATATATCAGTTGTGGCATTTTTTGTATAATTAGATAGATTTTAGATCTATTCGAGGAGGCTTTGAGCCCAATGTGGGGGCCTCTTCTTTCTGGATGTAATATAGAAACTGTCTTTTTTGAGTATTAATACAAGTGCAGACAAAGATTCTAATTTTCATTCAGTTTGAGTTATGTGTTTCTCCTGTATTTCCATATCTCTGAATTTATTTATGTGATTCCTTGATGAGCGATTGATTTCAATTTAGTATTACAACTACTGTAATCATATTATATCATCAATTCATTAGGTAAGCATTTTTTCCTCTGTTTTTACTGTAAGTAAGACAAGACCTATAAGCTGCGTGAATTACTACATTTTATATCATGTTCAAGGGTGCATTCTCTTCTTTTCTTCTGTTGCAAACAAGGTGAGACTCATCTACAATTGATGCCTAACTTTGTTTAACAATTTTGTAGATCTTCTTCACACCATTTGGTATTATAATTGTGACAAGGACAATGGAATACAACCTCTATCTTTTCCTATTATTAATTTCATTTAAGGATCATTTCTTGTATAACTAAAGGTAGGAAAAGCACTCCTTAAAAAATTCTCTTTAAACATTCATGATGCATGACATTACTCTTTGAGACTTAGGATTAATCTGAAAAACAACACATCCAATGAAGACTTCACACCTTGAGAGCCTTCAGACTCAAGCCTTTTAATTTGATTTTTCTAAGATTTGTTGGTTTCTTTTTCCTGTAATTTTGCAGGTAAGGATTTCATCTTTGAATTTTTCAATTTTAAACTCAAAGAATCATAATACAAAAAATCATTGTTCTGCTTGTGGAATTTCACTTTTTTAGGATAACTTATATTGTCATATTCAATTTTAATCTCATACACTTTATCTTCCTCTACAATTGCAATATTAAAAGTTTTATTTTCAGTATCCCTCATTGTGAACAAGGAAGCTTTCTGTTGAGAAAATTTTTCCACTTTAGGAAACAAATCCCTCATTTCACCCAAAGCCACATTTATTTTTTCAACATATTTTTTTGCTAGGTCTTCTCTGGACTGATAGGTTGTATTAGGTGCTTTATCAAAATAATATTTTTGACTGTTAAATGCTCTTGAACTACCTTCACTTTCAAGCTGACTTATTTCCTCAATTTCTACAATACTAGTACCACTTTCCATAGTGTTCAAATTCACTTGATCTCTAGGTCCTTCATATTCCAAATCTACAATCTGCTTTGGCTAAATAATTGTTATCTTCATTTTAGTAGTTTGTTCAACATCAATATCCATAGTCTCTGAAATGCTTCTTTTGTTGTACACACTGGCTTTGGGAGTTTTAATAACCAACTTTTGAGGAGATTTTTGTGTTTGTACTTATTGCAATGGTGCTTCCACATCAATACACACTTCCAGATTATCTAGTTTCTCCACGCCTTCAACATTCTCATGTTTATAAGGTGCATTTTTATTCATTTGTCTTCTCTTTGATATAATCTGATGTGGATCATATTTGCTTCCTTGTATTTCCGAAAAAAACCAAAATCTTTGAGCTTTGCTTTAACTTGTGATAAACATGATTTGGATTTAAAAACAAAAGGACCAATAACAAAGGGGAATTTAATGTTAGAGGCTCTGTGCAATTTGATGAAGTTCTTTATCTCAGAGATGATTTTCTTCATGATGAACTCAAGAGAAAAAATGCTTGGAGTTAGTAAAATAGGTAACAAGTAAAGAGACTCATGAAAACCATATACCCAAATCACTGTTGAAAGCATAAAAAGTACCGAGTCTCCTACTCTATATTCTAGATTTTGATGCATGTGAGTCTTCATGTCCTCCAAAACTCTAGGTAAACATGCATTAAAAATCAGAGAATAGATTCTTGACATGACCTTGTTGATGAATATGAGAAAAGTGATTCTTTTACATTCAATAGATACAAAAGAAGATTCAGGGAGTTCTCCACGGTTACATGCTAAGAAAATATTTAATAGATATGTATAGTATCTGAAATGTCTCAAAGAGTCGAAATTCACTAGCTGCTTTTGAATGGTGTCAGCTAGGAATTTATCAAAATTAATTTGGAATGACTGACCAGACTCTGACCTGAAAAAAATCAAAAGAAAACCAAGCATGACTTCAACAACATATTTATCACTATCTAGACCTATGACCTGACTCAATAGGGAATAGACCCATTGAACTTCAATGACCATCATGTTGATACCTATTGGTAAGGAAAGACTCTCTAACATTTGTTCAGGTTTAATGATTTGTTGTAGAAATTGACTTTTGAATTCTGGCTGACATTCTCTGTAAACCCTGATCACTTTTTCTTCATTTAATGACTCAGAATTAAAGGGAAATTCTTATGGTATATTGAGTGACTTTCGAACTGACATACTATATATTCTGCACATGGCTTGAGACTACAATTACCCTTTTTGAATGAGAATATTGCTCAGCACACCAACCTACAAATTCAGGAAATGGGAAAGAGGGCTCGACAGCATATGGGACAAAGGAGGCCTAGACTGCTTCTAAAAATAGAATATTAAAACCCTTTATATCAACCATGTTGCTTCAAGGCACAAAAATGGGGAAAATAGTGATATCAAGATCAAATACATATGCATCTATGCCAATTAGGGATTCCTCATTACTTTCAGGGTCTTGCTCTACTACTGACAATATTATGGGATCCATGAAGATTGGATAAATACCTAGAAGTGAACTGTAATGGTGCAAAGTTGGGATACAACAGAAAATGGCAGTCACGACAGTGTTCCAACAATTCCTATGTTTGAAAATAATAAAAAATGAAAATGTCAAATCAACATTTTATACTTTTTAGTTTGTGGAGATGTGGATTTGTGGTTTTGGAAACACTCGCTTGTCATTTCGCAATCAATCCGAAGTTGACACATACTCCTCGATAGAAACTGCATTTTGGATTGTGGGACTTCCCTTTAGAATTATCCCCCACACAATTTCAAATTCCGTAATGAATGCTTCATGTCCGTTGATTTTGATGCATTGTGATCAAGGTTATTTCGGGCCTGATCTAATGAACTTTTTCGCTAAATTTAACTACTTTATGCCATTTTTAACCTTCATGCCAGTTTTTCATGCCTCCAAATTGTTTATCACCTTCACTAATTTTAGAATCCTGACCCCAAATTAGTGACTAACATGGGCTCCAATTGGGGATGGATTCCTCCCTGCGAGGCACCAAAGAACCGTAGTTCCAATAGCCTTATTCATTGGGATATTGTTGAAACATTCTGAAATTTTTCTGAAAAATAGAAACTTGCATACCTTATCTATTTCAATCCACACCAGTAATCTGCAACAAAACCATAGGGCCTTCTCTTCGGGCTTCATTTTTTGTTGATATGAAAAACTTTAACTATTCTATCTTGAAAAATAACAATGGTTATTTACAATGAAATTGAAAGACCAAAATATTTTTAAGATGAGTAGTGTTTGAGAAACCTGCCATTTATAGGTCAATAAGATTTCCATTGAGCTCCTGCAAAAAATAAGCATTGTTCCCATGATAAGTCACAATTCTAAATGGTCCCATCCAGAGGTGATAAAACTTTCCATTATTCCCTTTATCTTCATTTCTTTCATCCCACTTCAGCACCAGATCATCTACCTTGAAATCATAAACCTTTGTATGTCTATCAAAAACCTTTTTTCATTTTTTTCTGATGAAATTGTGAGTTGTTGAACAATTGTTCTCTCATTTGTTTCTCATGAATCAATTGATTTATCCTTCTTTGAGAATCATTTGGTTCAACTTCCTTTTCTTGCAACAACTTCATCACTGGCAGCCCTAATGAAGTAGGGAAAAATGGATTTGTACGATACACAATATGAAAATGTGATGTAGCAATAGACCTCTTGGTGGTGATCCTATAAGCCCATAATGCATAAATAATTTTCTTGTGCCAAGCCTTCTTGTTTTCCTATAGAATCTTCTTAATAATTATTTTTAATCTCTTGTTGGATGACTCAAATAACCCATTACCCCATGGGTAATAAATTGTGGAATGACCAAGGTTTATGTTGTAATCACTGTAAAAATTTTCCATTCTCTTTGAATTGAACGATGTTGCATTATCAGTTATGATTTTGACTGGACAACCAAACCTAGACATAATGTTTCTTTCCAGAAATTGAATAATAACAACATCAATAGCTTGCAACATCCATTTGGTGAAGTAGTCTGTAGTTGTCAATATCCACCTATGTTGAGTTGAAGATGGTGGATGAATATCTCTTATAAAATCAAGGCCCCATTTCCTAAACGGTGCTTCAACATAAATGGGTTTTAATGGCAAGGGTTGTAGTTTCCTTTTAGCATTAAAAATATGACACTCATGACAATTGGACACCTCCTTGTACACATAAGAAACAATGTTGGTACAATAAAATAATTCTCTCAGTATCTTATGCATAGTGGTTTTCCAGTAATGGTTCCCTCCATAGTCACCTTTGTGAAATTATTTGATATCGTGTTTTACTTCTCCTTCCAATAAACAACTTAGCAAAATCTCACCTAGATCTTTCCTATACAGAGAATTTTCTAGAATACAATTTTTTTTGCTTTTAACTTCAGAAATATATCCTTTGTCTTGCTCAATTCATGAGGAGCTTGTAAATTCCTTAACACATAGATAATATCAACATACCATGGACATTCAAGGAATTTCTAGGATACCTGTGGGACTGTCTCTTCGTTTGAATTTTCTGACAGGTCAACAATAAAATTTATTCCCAAGACATCATAATTTGACTGTGTCATTAGTTTAGCAAGCCCCTGACCTTTGATCAACTTTGTAGGATTTATCTCAATATCATACTCTAACAATACAACTATCCATTTGCCTCTTTTTCCTTTAGGATCAGACTGAGTTAATATGTCTTTCATAGAATTGCTAGGCACATAAGTAACAACATGAGAATGTAAGATAGAAATTCTGAATTCTTTGAGGGTTTTTACTAGTACATATGATTGCTTATCCATGATGTCATACTTCAATGTAGATTCTCTCAAAGTTCTATTGTAATAGGCTATGCGCCTTTCAAAATTCTTTTCATCTCTTTGCAACAAGACACTAACAATGGTGTGTTCTGATGCAAAAGAGAACAAGATGAAATTCTTTGCATAATCTGGATTAGCCAATACAGGTTCCTTGGTCAATGATAGTTTTGTATCATCAAAGGATTTACTGGCTTCTGGAGTCCACTTTATCTCACTGCCTTTTCTGAGCATGTTGGTAATGGAATTTATGATTTCAACCAGATTGGGGATAAACCTCCTTAGAAAGTTTTCTCTTCCAAGAAAGGAGTGTACCTCCTTTTTGATCCTAGTGTGTCAATTTGCAGAATTGTAGCCACTCTGTTGGGATATATCTGTATTCCTTGTTTATAAATGATATGACCAAGTGGTTTCCCCTCTTGCATTCCAATGTTACATTTCTTTGGATTTAATGAAATGCCAAATTTCCTATATTTCTGAAAACCCTTTTCAAATGTTTAAGATGTTCATCATCAAAATATGAAAACATAGTAATATCATCTAAATAAACGACAATGAACTTATCTTTCTCATTAGAAAAAGATATATCCATATCCCTTTGGAAATTTTCTCCTGCATTCATGAGCCCAAAAGGCATCTTGACATACATGAATGTACCTCAGGGTGTTGTGAAGCCTATCTACTCTCGATCATTAGGATGCACCATGATTTGGTTGTATCCAGAAAATCCATCAAGTATTGACATTTTCTGTGATCCAACCACTTTCTGCAAAATGTAATCCATCTTGGGAAGAGCATAATTGTCTTTGAGGGAAACCCTACTTAGATTTTGAAAGTCTACACATAACCTGATTTCACCACTTTTCTTTCCGACAAGAACTTAGTTAGCCAACCATTTAGAGAATCTTAAAGACACTATAATCTTAGCATCAAACAACTTTCTAACCTCTTTCTCAATTAATGGTGGCATTAAGGGATTAATCCTTCTCAATTTTTGTTTGAAAGGTTTCTGATCATCTTTCATTGGAATTACATGTTGAATCACCTTAGTATCATAAACCTTTAAATCCTCATAGCTCCAGGAAAATACATCTGGGAAATCCTTCATTAGGATGATATATCTTTGCTTGATTTCTGAACTGAGTGTCTTGGACAGTTTGATGATTTTGGGATCTTCCAACGTCCCAATGTTACAATCCTCTATGTCTTCATCATTTGTAGTGACCTTGGGATTTCTTTTCACGTCGTTATTGTCAAAAAAAAATTCAATGCGACCAAACCCTTGGGAATGATATTTTTTTTAGTTGAACAATATCTCTACTAGAAATCTGATTTTGGAAACAATCATCATTTGAGAACATGAATGCATCCTCTTCCTAATCACAACAGTTTTGATCATCAATATTTGAGTTGACAAATTCATCAATCATTTGGAGAAATCTTACCACCTGCTTTCCATCCTAAAAAATATGCCAATACTTGATGTCGTCACGTGTTTCTAGCTTGTGATTGACTTCATTCATATTTTCTATTAGGAAAGATAGGAATCTTGAAAATAGAGGCTGAAGTGGCTAATGCATCAACAATTAGATTTTGTCCTCTTGGAATCACTGAGAGGCTATATTATGTAAAACTTTCAAGTACGTCAAGAAATATACTTCTATATGCCCTTAACCTAGGATGATTTGACTGATAGATTCCCTTAACCTGATTTATGACAAGATCATAATCCCCATGTACAACTATTCTTTTTGCACCCAATTATTTCAAAGTGTTCAAACCCAAAATCAATGCCTCATATTTTGTTAAGCCCTAATATTGGATCATTACCCCTTAATTGGGGCATATTACATTAGTAATGTTATTTTATTTATGCCGTCTTTATTCCATTAGTTTTAATTATACCTCCTAGTCTCCTATATATACCAAGGAGACATTTTCATTTGGAATCATCTTGGAATTGTACATTTATGTGGGCATAAGGAGGTTTCCCCCTCGAAGAGGCTTATAATCTAAATTTCTCTCTTTTTCAAGGCATTGAGTACTTATTTTGAGGATTTTCTATGCTATATTGATATTTGGTTCTTAACATATGGTATCAGAGCTAAAGGTCTTGGGGTTTCGCTGCTACATCTGAGACACCTTGGAATTTTTGCTATAATTTGTTTTCTACAATGTTTCAAAAGGAATGGCTTGGATTATATTTAGTAGATAGATCAAGGTATGTTGGGTTAAAATTTCATCTCCTGAGGCCTTATAATTTTGGAGATACATCCAATGCAAGATAGGGTTCTAGAATCATCCCGAACTAAGACATTATGGAATGTTAACTCTAAAACATTTTCTGTAACATTTCAGACCCTAAAATTTGGAGAATATTCACATAAATTAGCAAGGTATATGTGGTAAAAATTTCATATTCTGGGTCGTCTTACATTTGTAGATACACCCTGTGGAAGATAGGGTATCTGACTAGTCCTATTGACTAGTCTCAAGAAGGTGTTCTAGGTAAAACAATCATAACTTATTCCTAGAGAATCCAAATTGAGTGGTACTAGTTGCATTGGATAGTGTACAGCTTGTAGTATTTCTGGTACAAGTTTCAGAATTTTATATCAATTATGTTGTGTGGGGCACGCTATAAAAGTGACATCTCTCGGAAAGGCCAAAAATCAACAAGTTGTGGGGAAGTTACCATAAATTCCACTTGACACATCCAATTTTGATCAAACCTATGGAATTACAGAGAAGAAATATCAGAGAACTACAAAAAATAAAGTTTCATACCCATAAGGGCCGAAACTTTGGAGATACAATGGAACAAATATTTTCTAGTAGAACCACCTCAAAATAAAGGTTCAAAAGTGATATTTGGCCAACATGCCACCCAAAAAGGGAACTTCAACACCAAATAAGCCTCCAGATAATTCTACATGGACTCTTGATGAAGGTGAAGAAATGTGTAGGGACATAAATGATTTACAAAAGAATACAATAACAAAAGATGAACTACAAGAGATGATGGAGGGTTTAAAAGGGGAGATCATGGAAGGATTGAAAAATTTCATAATAGAGAGGACACCTGAAAGTGACAATGTATCCCATGAAATTCATGATGAGGACACAAAGAAGGTGAATCAAGAATGGAGAAATTCCAACTTTGGGTTGAATACCAACCACATTCCTAAGATTGATATGAGGAAGTTTGATGGCAAGCACCCAATCACATGGATACTTCAGATGGAGAAATTATTTGATCTACATAATGTGTCACATACACAAAAGGTATGAATTGCTTCTTTATATTTAGAACCCAATCAATTTGTATGGTATCGATTGATTTGTTCTCGCAAATTACTCATCACTTGGACAATTTTCACGGAAGAAATGATAGCACACTATGAGGATACAAGGAGAAATACCTTCTTTAGCCATTTGATAAATCTCAAGAAAAAGGGTTCAGTTACAGAGAACATTGAGAACTTCCAAAGATTGAATATAAAGGTAATAGATATTCCAGATGAGCACTTGATTTATGTATTCATAGGAACTTTAAAGGATAACATTCAACATGAGGTTCTCCTTTGGGAACCCAAATCATGGGGGAATTCCTTTAAGGTGGCAATAAATGTTGAAAGAAAAAATATGGATAAGGCTACTAGAAGGACCAATCCCAACATCTATAGAGAGAATAATGGTCCTTCTTCTAAAGTACCTCAACCCACAAGGTTGACACCTCAACAATTGGAGGAAAGAAAAGAAAAAGGTTTATGTTTTAATTGTGACAACAAGTACAGTAAGGGACATAAGTGTGGTGAGAAGAAATTATTCTACATAGATTGTGAAGAGGAANAAGATGAACACATAGAAGAAATTTTGTCTGAAGAGTTGACTCCCACGATATCATGTAATACATTGGCTGGAATTAACACTCATCAAACCCTCAAGATCGAAGGATACATCAAAACAAAAAGGTAATAGTCCTAATTGATTATGGTAGTACTCATAATTTCATTCACTATAAATTAGCCAAAGCTCTCAATTGCTCTGTATATCCAGCGCCAGAGTTTCAAGTAATGATTGCATATGGAGGAACTATCAATTTCTCAGGAAAATGCAATAAGATCAACCTTACTATGGGGGAATATGTAATGAATATTCCAATGATTGCTATACCCATGGGTGGTGTTGATGTTGTACTAGGAATCCAATGGTTACAATCATTAGGAACAATAGCTTTTAATTTTCAAGAACTTTTCATGAAATTTTCATTATAATAAAAATAAATTGAGTTAAGAGGTATCACAGGGAAACCTGGTAAGGTGATAAGCTCTAATGGCATGAAAAAATTATTCAAAAAGGGGCATAAAGGATTTA
>JASDQU010108249.1:22489-35166 GCA_032191745.1 Picea mariana | reverse complement strand
TATCAAAATAAATGTATAATGATGTTTATTTATACCATTTATGTCACTTCAGTTTAACATTAGGGATGACCTGACACTTTCTTATTTTGTAATTATTTTCTTTAATTATCTTCAGGGCCTACATGTACTTCCTTCTTCAATTCACTTTGTCATTTTCAAAAATTCATTTCTCCTCAACCATGAGGATCCACCTACCGTGCTACATACCACCGGAAACAACATGATGTATACTATCCATTCATTGGTGTTGTATATGCATGTGCATTTTCCTTCATGTCCAAATACCTTTATCAATCTTGCAGTCCAAAACCCATGACTAGGGTTGACATCAATGAAAACAACCAATATTCCAACATGCAGAAGAAATGGAAAACAAGAAGAACATGTGAATAAAGAATGGGTCCCAAACATCACAGGATTTATAGTAGTACGAGAAAGAAAAGAAGAGCAGGTAAATAAAGGACATGCACAAGAGATTGTACTCTCAGGAATTATAGTGCAAGATCATAATGAATCCATGGAAAGAAAGGAAGAAGTTAGAGTTCAAAAATATGATGAGTCTACAGATGAAGAGGAATATTACTCTGCATCATAGCAGGTATTTTTCTGAGCCACTTGGTTGGATACTCCCAGTGAACATGAATATTGAACAAGGGGAGTCGATGTAGTAGCTACTACAGATCAAAGAACCATCCTTCATGAAAGTTGAAGTATTTGCAGAGAAAAAGTAGTCAAATAGCAGGAGTACATAATGAAAAGATTGATCAGTTGAGAAGTAGAGTTGTCAATTACACAGGCAAAATTTTATGATTGTATTCCATGTAGGTATTCAGGAAGGGATATATTCAATATAGGTTGTTCTAGACATGGAGAGTTCGATTGCAGATAGAGAAGACCAATGGACACATTTGATTCATTTTGAAGAAACATGAATAGATGATGATCAATTGCAGCCATGATAGTACAATGATAGATGGCTCAACATTGTGGACA
The DNA here is from genome assembly GCA_032191745.1 of Picea mariana. NCBI lineage: Eukaryota > Viridiplantae > Streptophyta > Pinopsida > Pinales > Pinaceae > Picea > Picea mariana. The sequence goes on along the minus strand of JASDQU010108249.1, from coordinate 34,173 downwards.
GTTTAGTAGAAAAGGTATGGACAATTTGTGACATATGGATAGATATGGATACTTAGTATATGTTACACATTATTTTCATCATCTTTATGACCGTTAATGATGTAAACCTATATGTTTCCTCTAGAGGGGTCAGTGGCCTAAATTCCTGAAGAAAGAAGGGAGAAGAATTTTCCGTGAGAGAAGAAGTTGTATTTTCCTTTGTAAAAACCCTATTAAAGAGGACTTTCGTAGGATGATCTCTACATAGGGTGCGAAAATGCCCAATTTCCATAGGATCCACCATATCTAGGCTGTGGAGTTTCCGTAGGTTTATCTATAGCTTGGGTGTGGCAGACTTCGTACGTGGGAAAAACGAGCATCTTCTCGATGCTTCTAGAAGGATAAGCTTGTATGGTGAGGTGGCTTCCGAACGGTTTGGATCTTACTCGCTTTCACGATTTAGTGGGATTATTCTAACCTCCTCACCTTATCCTCTTTAGCTTATAAAAGGATAGGAGCTCTCATGGAGAAAGTTAGTTGAATTGAGTTGGATTAAGCTTAGTTGTTTTGGCTTGAGATTGTTAGCTTGGTTAGAGTGGCTTTGATCTTTTCTTTGTCAATATAGATTGTGAATAGCTATCAGATCTATGGTCTCAGAATCCTTGGAGCATGAAGTGTGTGGGATGTAAGGAATTGTTGGAAGGAACCTAACGACATCAAGGAATCTGGTTGTATATTTCTTTCACATTATATAATACAGTGGCATGTTTCTTTCTCATAAAATCTTTAGCATTTTATTACATGACTCCTTGATCACATGTTTATGTTTTCATTGAATCTACTATTGTTTCTTTAAATTTGGTTGGTTTGTGGCATTGCATATTTGATCTCACAAGAGCGTCGGAGCGAAGAAGGGACAACAAAGATATAAGGAAGCGATATCTAAAGGTATGTCATCCATTCCTTCTTTGGTAGTAAATTCAATGATTGTAACTTAGGGAAATCGTCTTGTCCTGTCTTGTTTTATTATAGATCTAGGTGGATCTAGGGGGATTGATTTGTGAATGCACTTAACAATTATCCCAATAACAAAATTGGCGACTCCACTGGGGAACAGATTGTTTTCCTAGTTTTTCTTGCTTTCTTTCTTTGATTTCTTGGTTTTCTATTTTCGGAGTCACTAGGAAATCCATCTTGACTCCCTGACTGTTAAACTTCACTCGAAAACCTTCCTAATTTTTAAAAACAAATGTTAAAAACAAAATTTATAGTTAAATTATATGGAAAATTAAATAGGAACAAATTTAAGATGAATAAGTTGATTTAAGATCTTGATAGACATGTTAAAGTTTGACAATATAAAGTTAGTGTAACATCTATTGGTTTTATCTTGAGAATGTATAACATTTAATTGATTTTTATTCATTTTTTTTGGTTCAATTTGTGTTGTACCTCTTAAAAATTTTGTTTGTATTATTTATTATGGCAACTTTATTATTTTGACCACCCCCTTTTCCATGAGGAAAATTCAAAATCTAAACTAGATTAAATGTCTATCTAGATGATTTAGATGATTAGTGGTCCAAAATGTCCATAGGAATTTGCAAGTTTGCTTTAAAGGTGCATTGCATTGAGTTTGCATCGTAAGTGTGCAATGGACTAAAATGTGAATTGCAAGTTTGAATCGAAAGTGTTTTAACCTTTCATGCACTTGCTTATGTTTTAGTAATCTCATGATGCAATGACTAGGTTTGTGCATCTGACTTGTTTATGTTGTTATTTTACTTGGTGACTAGAGATATACTCTAGTCCCAAATAAATTGTTAGTGTAAAAAGACACACATCCATTTAGATTAGAGGTATCCAAATACAATGCCTGAAATTGAAGAGGAAATTGAGATCAATGGAATAAATAAGTAGATTGCCTATATAGATGGGTTTCAAATGCATCCTAATATAGAGTATGTCCAAAAAGGGGGGAAAACTTGACACACACAACAAAATTGACTCTATAACAAAATCCACATTGCATGTGGCTAGGTTAAACAAAAAAACTTCTAAATCAATTTGGATGATGAGTATCTTCAATGCCTCAGTGGGTTGAGTTTCCTACATTTTCTTGTTCTAAGTTTGGGTGACATTTGTTTCTTGCATCCATGGTGGCAATGGAAAGAATTTATTTTGACTTGTGCTCAATAGCCTTGGAAGAATTGGAGGTGTTGCAAAGGAAAGTATAGGAATGGCCCCTTAACTAGTAGGAAAGAATCATCGGGATGTTGTGATTCTTCTTCCTTGTCTTCTCCATTATGTTCTTCCTCACCTCTAACATCCACAAAATAATGGACAATGTCATCATTGTTTATAATTATAGGCAATGAGGGCATGTTAAGGTCTTCTTCATTAATGTTGGTAACAGTATTTCAATTTATATTCATCATGGGTTTCGCTAACTACTCAAGAGAGCTGACTTGCCTTGGTAATGTCAATTCTTCATTGATAGTTCCCATTTCTTGTCAACTGTCAACCATGTTCATTTCAGTTGTGTCACTCTAATTAGAATATGCATAAATTATAAGTGGTTCATGTGATGCAACAACATTCATTTTCATTTTCATTGCATAATTATTTCCTTGTGTATCTCTTGCATTTTCATCATCATCACCTAGTAGATGACAATTTCCATGAGAGGATCAATATGTTTACCACAACATCAAAATGTTCCTCACCATGTATTTCACAACATTGGCTAAAAGCCATGTCATTGGTAAGCGTATCATAGTTGAGTGGCCAAATTTTGTTTCGCATAAATCCATCGTTAATATTGGAGTGTCTAAGAGCCCTTTGAAAAGCTCTACTACCAAGTTATGCTAATTCAAACATTTTTACCTCTATCATTGAGTTCTTTGGCATCCAATTTTCTCACTCATCCCTAAAGTAATTCTTAAAGGGCTCAAACATACTCATCCCTATGAATATTGTGTGCAAGCAATGTCAACAAGCTTATGCCTATTTTGTTTACCTCTTTGATGCAGGAGCATCGCCCACGTCAAGTGAGCCAACGCGGAAGCAGAGGACAGCTGGACAAGCCAGCATAATTTTTTTTTTTGAATTTCACCTTGAAACTGTTGCGCAAACATTAATGAGGAGGTTTAATGAGGTGCAATTGTAAATTGTATTTGGACCTTGAACAGATAGCTCTCGTCCTTAGGTAGACAGTCGGCATTTAGTAGATTTAATGTAGTTAGATAAGATATTTAATTCTATATTTGATAGTTTTAGAGTTCGAGAGGGAAAATGGATATAGACACCCTCCTTTGTACATTTTAACATTAGCTACAACATTCAGGAAGAGAACAGCAAGCAAAGAAGTGTATGAAGAACACCCATGTACAGGCATTGAATTAATAGAAAGAGCTTTTGATTCAATTTCATGGTTTGTGTTATTCTCTATGTATTTATGTCATGCTCATGAATATTAGCTTCCTGTTATATATTTACTTTTATATGTTGTGTATGTGATTTCATGGTTAACCTGAAATCTGAGAGGGTGAGAGAATGAGTTTCAATTGTTTCTCTGTCTGAGCCAGAGACTTCCTGTAAGGAGTGCAGTTGAAGTGTCTGCAAGGAGTGCATTGACAGAAGGGTTCAACCAGAGTTAGCTTTTGTTCTCATTCATCCTCAGAAGTGTAGTTGGGTATAGTGCCATGCAAGGAGTGCGCAGGCCAGGGAGAAGTCTCAGAATTGTGATTCTGAGTGAAGTATCGAAAGATTTCTGATGCAGGAGTGCACAGGGTCAAGAGACTTCAACACTCAGTCAAGGTTGAAGAGTTTCCACAAGGAGTGCGAGCAAAGGGTTTCTTTCAGAAGACTAAAAGTTGTGGATAAGCTCAGGAGGAATAGGCCTTCGAATTCACTGAAGGGAAAGTGCAGGAAAGCTGCTGTGGGAAGTCAGAAGGAAGCGTCGCAGGTTTGAGAACAATTAAGTGAGTCTCGTGGGGAGCCGCTCCTTCATTTTGTGGACTCACCAGGAGGAGGTTAAGGCGAGAACGTCTGAGGGTTCTAAGCTCAGGAGGAGCGTAGCCGTCGATCAAGATTGCGGAGGACCGTCAGATCTACACGTGGCATTGTGTATCAGGGATTCGTAAGGTGAAGCGCCAAAAGTTCGCAACGGGGATTACGATATCGCGATACGCGATATCCCGACAAGATCAACACCATCCATTGTGTGGGACACATGTTAGGGGATCCCAAAGAGTCAGGGATCAGAGAATCGGGGTTTTTGAGGACAGGATTCTTTTGCATCTCGGAGTCGCGAAACGCAATATTTCGATGGAAGGATTGTGTGGGCCACAGTCAAGGCTAGTGGAGAACAGGTGGCATCGCATCGGAGTTCAAGGAATGTAAAGTCCTGAATCCTTTGGCATCAGGATTCGTGATCCCGCGAATCCCGAAATCCCGATAGGAGTGATGAGTAGTTGGAAGGTCGATTCACACATGCACATCAGAGATTCGGTGCATCGGGTATCGGGAGTCAGAAATTCAAATGCATTACATCGTGAGTTGTGAAATCGTGATAGAGCAGAAGTCTCGATAGATACAGAATAAGTCAGCGTTGACTAAGCCATCAGGCCTTGGGGGTTTGAGAGGCCAGTGATCAACAGAGAATTTGCGAAGGCGCGAGTTTCGATCCTCCGACAAGTCAAGGAAGAGGGATCGCGCAAAGTGAACTCTGGGTGCAGATTTCCCGATAGGGAAATAGAAGAACCTTGGAGTTCTTCGGGCGAAGAAGAAGAAGGTCCTGAGGAAGTGAACGTGCTCCGAGGAGTGCGGTTGCATCAATTTTGGTATCAGAGCAGGAATATCTTTGCTTTTTGTAGCAAAGAAGAGAAGGAGTAAATTCGACATGCTGCCGAGAAGAGAAAGGCAGTCACCTGACCCAGAAGATAGGGAGGTGAGGAGAAGAGGCAGGCCAATAGTAAATCCAGAAATGGAGAGGCAGATGAGAGATCTCCGAGAAAGACTCGAAGACATGGAAACAACTCAGAGACGCAGAGTTGGTGCAAGGGATCTTAGTGATTTCGAGGTTGAATAGGAAGATGGACATGAAGAAGAGGTCACAGCAGAAGATGCATTAGCTGAATAGTTGATCAAAGCCATTGCCAGGATGGGGGCAAAGGCGAAAATGGACATTCTAGTCTATGAAGGAAATCTAGATGCAGAGGAGCTGCTAGATTGGATTAGAGCTCTTGACACCTACTTTGATTATGAGGATATCGAAGAGGATAAGAAAATCAGACATGTTGTCACACACCTGAAAGGACATGCAACATTGTGGTGGGACGAGCTACAAGCTGACAGACGCTGCAAAGGCAAACAAAAGATTAAAAGCTGGGATCGAATGATTGCAAAGATGAAGGCAAAGTTCATCCCAAGGGATTATCAAATCACATTGTTCAAGAGAATGGAGAACCTAAGATAGAAGTTAATGATAGTGAAGGAGTATATGGAGGAATTCTACAGGCTGAATATCAGGGCAGGTCATCGGGAGAGTGATGATGAGAAGGTGGCTAGATATCTGAATGGTTTGAGATACGACATTTAGGATGAATTAAGCATGCTAACCATCCGAACGGTGGAAGATGCTTACCAATTGGCTCTGAAAGATGAGGAGAAGCTGAGCCGTAAGCAAGGATAGTGGGGGCGAGGCAGAAGTCAGCCCAGAGACAAAGCAGTTGCCCAGGAGAAATATCAGAAGCCCAAGGAGGAATGGAAGAAACCTCAGGGTAAGGTTGAAAGAGGAGGAACTTCACAGAGAGGGCCATATGTTGAATGGCGAGGGCAGCATCCAGAGCAGAGTGGAGGATATGCTGACGCAAATACTTTTCCTCATACCAGAGGAAGAGGAAGAGGCTGAGGTGGAGTAATCACATGTTTTACATGTGGAAAGAATGGGCACAAGTATTATGAGTGTCCAGAGAAAAAAAAGGACATTAGAGAAGCTCAAATCACTGAAGCGCAGAGGCCAGATGTTGAGGCCGAAGATGCTGAAGGTGGAAGATCGCTTATGATGCGAAAAGTCCTTTTAACACCCGAGAAAGAGGTGGAAAGCTCGGTTCAAAGGACCAGACTATTCAGAACAGCTTGCAAGACCAAGGATAGGGTGTGCAAGGTCATTGTTGACAGTGGTAGCACGGATAATCTCGTATCCACAGAGATGGTATAGAAGCTTGAGCTGGAGACGACTGATCATCCCAGCCCATACAGAGTTTCGTGGCTACAAAAAGGACACCAGGTAACTGTTACTAAACAATGCTTGGTTGAATTCAAAATAGGGGGATATAATGATAATATTTTGTGTGATGTTATTCCCATGGATTTATGTCATCTATTGCTGGGTAGACCATGGCAATATGACAAAAATGTGATTCATGATGGGAGAATGAACACATATACCCTGGAGAAAAATGGGAGAACCCATATGTTGCTTCCGATAAAGGATAAGGAGGTAAAGCCGGAATTAAGAAACACAGTACTTCTCATGAGTGGGAAGGAACTTCTTACAGAGGTTAAGAGGAAAGAAGATCCACAATTCTTTGTGGTCAGGAAGCCAAGAATTGTTCTTACTAGCACGAGAGTAGATGATTTACCAGTTGAAGTTCAGGAACTGTTGGAAGAGTTCATTGATATCATAGTGGATGAATTACCTCATTCGTTGCCACCAATGAGAAGTGTGAGTCATCACATAGACCTCATACCAGGAGCTAGTTTGCTGAATAAAGCCGCATACAGGTTGATGCCACAGGAAAATGAAGAGGTCAAGAAGCAGGTCCAGGATTTGATGGACAAAGGATTGGTCAGAGAAATTTTGATCCCATGTGCCGTTCCAACAACACTGAGTCCAAAGAAGATGGAGGTTGGAGAATGTGCACCGATTCAAGAACGATCAATAAAATAACCATCAAGTACAGGTTCCCATTGACGAGAATGGATGATCTGATGGATTGCCTGAGTGGGGCACAGTATTTTTCTAAGATAGATTTGAAAAGTGGATACCATCAGATTCACATGAGAGAAGGCGATGAGTGGAAGATAGCCTTCAAGACAAACGAAGGACTTTATGAATGGCTAGTCATGTCGTTTGGTTTGAAAAATGCACCAAGTACTTTTATGAGGTTGATGAATGAAGTCCTGAGGGAGTTCATTGGGAAGTTCTTCATTGTGTATTTGGACGATATACTGATTTACAGTAAGTCAGTGGTTGAACACCTGAAGCATTTGGCCATTGTGATGAAGAAGCTACAGCAGGAGAAGATGTTGATCAATGTGAAGAAGTCCTCATTCATGAAGACAGAACTCATCTATTTGGGTTCTGTTATTTCAGCTAATGAGTTAAGGATGGATCCGGACAAAGTGGAAGTAATTAAAAATTGGCCATCACCAAGAAATATTTTCGAGGTGAGAAGTTTCCATGGTTTAGCTAGTTTCTACCAGAAGTTCATCAGAAATTTCAGTGGAATTAGCGCAGCGATGATGGATACAGTGAATAAACGGCATAAATATTTTCACTGGACAGCAAAGGCTGAGAAGAGCTTCAATCTGTTGAAGCGGAAGATCACAGAACAACCAGTGTTGGTATTGCTGGATTTCCTGAAGACATTTCAGGTGAAATTTGATGCTAGTGGGTATGCCATAGGAGCGGTCCTGAGTCAGGAAGACAGGCCGGTTGCATATTTCAGCAAGAAACTCGATCAGGCAAAACTGAAATACTCCACATATGATAAAGAATTTTATGCTATCATACAGGCCATGAAGAAGTGGAGGCATTACTTGATCCCGAAAGAATGTGTATTGTACATTGATAATCATGAATTACAGTTTGTGACTCAACAAGAGAAGTTCAATCAAAACCATGCAAAATGGGTAGAGTATATGCAGAATTTCACATTTGTGATCAAACACATTTCAGGTACTGCTAACAAAGTGGTTGATGCTTTGAGCAGGAAATGTTTGTTGTTGCAGGAGTTTCGAGTCAAAACATTGGGTTTCGAAAATCTCAGGGACATGTACGCAGGAGATGTAGATTTTGCAGAGGCGTATGAAGCAGCTGAGAATCCAGTTCTCAGAGACAGAACTCCTTGGATAGATTATATGATCCAGGAGGGATTTCTATTCAGAGGCAGTCAACTATGTATTCCGAAATGCTCCATGAGGGAGAACCTGTTGAAGGAGAAACATAGTGGTGGATTGGCAGGACAATTTGGCCATGAAAAGACATTCACGAAGCTGAATGAGTCATAATTTTGGCCAAGGATGCGTGGAGATGTCAAGAGGTTTGTTGACAGATGTCGGATTTGTCAGCATTCAAAAGGGAGAAAGCAGAATGCAGGTTTTTATCAACCATTGCCCATACCAGAGAGGCCATGGGAGGCGATAAGCATGGATTTTGTATTGGGATTGCCGAGGACGTAAAGAAGTGTTGATTCAATATGTGTGGTCGTGGACAGGTTTTATAAAATGGCACACTTCATACCATGCCAGAAGACTAGCGATGCGACGCACATCGCAAATCTGTTTTTCAAAGGGATCGTTAGACTTCATGGATTGCCGAAAAGTATTGTTTCGGACAGAGACACTAAATTCATAGGGAATTTTTGGAGGACCTTATGGAAGAAGCTAGGAACTAATTTGGCGTTTAGTTCTGCGTATCATCCTCAGACGGATGGAAAAACAAAAGTGGTCAACAGAAGTCTAGCAGACTTGCCGAGGAGCTTCGTGATGGAGCACCATAGCAGCTGGGATAATATATTGCCACAGGCAGAGTTTGCATACAACGATTCAGTGAACCGGAGCACAGGCCTAAGTCCATTTCAGGTTGTATATGGAATGCAGCCGAGAGGAGTTTCTGAGTTGCGAGATTCAGAATGGATTGCTACTAGCAGTGCTAGTGTAGAAGAATTCGCTGAGGCAATGAAGGAACTTCACAGTCAAGTGAAGCAGTGGTTGTAGGATTCGAACCAGGAGTATAAGCGCAGAGCAGATCAGCATCGGAGACAACTTCAGTTTGAAGTTGGTGATCTAGTTCTGGTGCATCTGAGGAAAGAAAGGTTCTCGAGGGGAACATACAATAAGCTAAAAATGAAGGAAATCAGGCCATGCAAGGTCTTGAGAAAATTCGGAGAAAATGCTTATGAAATTGGGTTGCCGGATGGCATCGGGATATCTCTGATATTCAATATCGCAGACTTATACCCATATAGAGCTAGAGAAGCAGAGATTGCAATTGAGCAACCAATGATCCAGTGGGAAAAGCAGATGTCGATTACAGAGAGGTTGTAGATGGAGTGCATACTGGACAAGAGAGTAGGTAAGAAGACCAAAAGAAAAGAATACTTCGAGTATCTGGTCAAGTAGAAAAATCACCCAGTGGAAGATATCAGTTGGGAGAGTGAAGCAGTGATCCAAAAGCATGGATAGACCATGCAGGAGCTCATGGACAGGAGCCCATGAAATTTTTCAATCCGAGAGAGCATCGCCCACGTCAAGCGAGCCAGCACGGAAGCAGAGGACAACTGGACAAGCCAGCATAATATCTTTTTTTGAATTTCACCTTGAAACTGTTGCACAAACATTAATGAGGAGGTTTAATGAGGTGCACTTGTAAATTGTATTTGGATCTTGAGCAGATAGCTCTCGTCCTTAGGTAGACAGTCGGCATTTAGTAGATTTAATGCAGTTAGATAGGATATTTAATTCTAGATTTGATAGTTTTAGAGTTCGAGAGGGAAAACAGATATAGACACCCTCCTTTGTACATTGTAACATTATCTACAACATTCAGGAAGAGAAGAGAAAGAAGAGAAGTGTATGAAGAACACCCATGTACAGGCATTGAATTAATAGAAAGAGCTTTTGATTCAATTTCATGGTTTGTGTTATTCTCTATGTATTTATGTCATGCTCATGAATATTAGCTTCCTGTTATATATTTACTTTTATATGTTGTGTATGTGATTTCATGGTTAACCTGAAATCTGAGAGGGTGAGAGAATGAGTTTCAATTGTTTCTCTTTCTAAGCCAGAGACTTCCTGCAAGGAGTGCAGTTGAAGTGTCCACAAGGAGTGCATTGACAGAAGGGTTCAACCAAAGTTAGCTTTTGTTCTCATTCGTCCTCAGAAGTGCAGTTGGGTATAGTGCCGTGCAAGGAGTGCGCAGGCCAGGGAGAAGTCTCAGAATTGCGATTCTGAGTGAAGTATCGAAAGATTTATGTTGCAGGAGTGCGCAGGGTCGAGAGAATTCAACACTCAGTCGAGGTTGAAGAGTTTGCGCAAGGAGTGTGAGAAAAGGGTTTCTTTCAGAAGACTAAAAGTTGTGGATAAGATCAGGAGGAATAGGCCTTCGAATTCACTGAAGGGAAAGTGCAGGGAAGCTGTCGTGGGAAGTCAGAAGGAAGCGTCGTAGGTTTGCGAACAGTTGAGCGAGTCTCGTGGGGATATGCTCCTTCATTTCGTGGACTCACCAGGAGGAGGTTACGGCGAGAACGTCTGAGGGTTTTAAGCTCAGGAGGATCATAGACATTGATCAAGACTGCGAAGGACCGTTAGATCTACACGTGGCATCGTGTATTGGGGATTCGTAAGGTGAAGCGCCAAAAGTTCACAACGTAGATTGGGATATCGCGATACGCGATATCTCAACAAGATCATCACTGTACATTGTGTGGGACACGTGTCAGGGGATCCCAAAGAGTCGGGGATCGGAGAATTGGGGTTTCTGAGGACAGGACTCTTTTGCATCTCAGAGTCATGAAACGCAATATTCCGACAGAAGGATTGTGTGAGCCACAGTCAGGGCTAGTGGAGGACAGGTGGAGTTCGGGGAATGTAAAGTCCCGAATCCTTTCGCATCGGGATTCGCGATCCCGTGAATCTCGAAATCCCGATAGGAGTGACGAGTAGTTGGAAGGTCGATTCACACGTGTGCATCGGAGATTCGGTGCATCGGGTATCGGGAGTCAACAATTCAAATGCATGACATCGCGAGTTGCGAAATCGCGATAGAGAAGAAGTCCTGATAGATATGAAAGAATTCAGCATTGACTAATCCATGAGGCCTCGGGGGTTTGAGAGCCCAGTGATCAATAGATAATTTGTGAAGCCACGAGTTCCGATCCTCCGACAAGTCAAGGAAGAGGGATCGCGCGAAGTGAACTGTGGGTGAAAATTTCCCGATAGGGAAATAGAAGAACCTTGGAGTTCTTCGGGCGAAGAAGAATAAGGTCCTGAGGAAGAGAACGTGCTCCGAGGAGTGCGGTTGCATCACTCTTCCATAGCATATAAAGGTATGTGTCTACCATGGCCATAAAAAATTAACAATTATTTATTCATAGTTGCCAAGACGCCTCCTTGTACAAGAATTTTCTAAATGGTAATGCCTATGCACAAACAGTTCTTTAGTTGTAAATGTATTGGGATGTGTAGCTATGCAATATCTTCGCTCAAAATTCTCCATACAGTTCTTGATTGAACAAATAGAACCTTGTGATTGATAGACCAATTACATTTAGACAATACAAAATCATGATTATCCCTCCCTAGGAAATTACTCACATTCCACAATTCCTTCCTGTTTGTAAACCAGTGTTGTCACAATTCCATCTATTTTGAGGATCATATGAATGTTTTCTATATCCTAACTCTGACAAATT
>JASDQU010108248.1:124118-135191 GCA_032191745.1 Picea mariana | reverse complement strand
TCCATGCCATGCCATTCCGTGCCTTTCTATGGCATGCAAGGAAAGGAAATGCAAGGCATGGCATGGAATGGAAAGGAAAGACATGGCATGGCAAGGAAAGGAAAGGAATGGCATGGCATGGAATGGAAAGGAAAGGAAATGAAATTCAATGCAAGGCATGGCATGGCATGGCATGGCATGGCATGGCATGGCATGGCATGGCATGGCAAGGCATGACATGGAAAGGCAACGCAAGGCAAGGCAAGGCATGGAAAGGCAAGGCATGGCATGGCAATGCATGACATCGCAAGGAAAGGCAATGCAAGGCATGGCATGGCATTGCATGGAAAGTTGACAAGGAAAGGCATGGTATGGCAAGGCATGGAATAGCATGGAAAGGCATGGCATGATATGGCAAGGAAAGGCCTAGCATGGAAAGGAAAGGAATGGAAAGGCACAACATGGAAAGGCATGGCATGGCATGGCATGGCAAGTCAAGGCATCGAAAGGNCATGGAAATGAAATGTAAGGCATGGCATGGCAAGGAAAGACATGGCATGGCATGGAAAGGCAAGATATGGCATGCCATGGAAAGGCATTGCATGCCATAGAAAGGCACGGAATGGCATGGCATGGAAATTCAAGGAAGGGAAAGGCATGGCATGGCATGCCATGGAAAGGAACGGCATGCCATGGCATGGAAAGTCGAGGAAGGGAAAGGAATGGCATGGTAAGGCATGGCATGGTAAGGCATGGCATGGCATGGCATGGAAAGGCAAGGCAATGCAAGGAATGGAATGGCATGGCATGGCAAGGCAAGGCATGGAATGGCATGGCATGGAAAGGCATGGAAAGACAAGGCATGGCATGGCATGGTATGGCAATACATGGCGTGGAAATGCATGGCATGGCATGGCAAGGCATGGCAAGGCATGGCATGGCATGGAAATTCAAGGCAAGGCATGGCATGGCATGGCATGGAAAGGAATGGCATGGTATGCAAGGAAAGGCAAGGAATGGAAAGGAAAGGAAAGGCATGGCATGGCAAGGAAAGGCAAGGCATGGCAATTCAAGGTAAGGAAAGGTATGGTATGGAATGGCATGGAATGGAGTAGCATGGCAATGCAAGGGATGTCATGGCATGGCTTGGCATGGAAAGGAAAGGAAAGGAAATGAAACTTAAGGTAATGCAAGACATGGCATGGCATAGTGTGGCAAGGCAAAGCATGGCATGGAAAGGTAAGGCATGGCATAGCAATTCAAGGCAAGGCAGGGCAATGCAAGGAACGGCAAGGCTAGACATGGCAAGGAAAGGCAAGGCAAGGCATGGAAATTCAAGGCAAGGCAAGGAAATGCAAAACATGGAAAGGCTATACATGGCAAGGCAAGGAAATGCATGGAAAGGAAAGGTCTAGGTCTAGGTATGGCAAGGGAAGGCAAGGAAATGCAAGGCATGGCAAGGAAATGCAAGGCATGGCGAGGAAAGGTAATGCAAGACATGGAAATGCAAGGCAATGCAACGTATGCAAGGCAAGGCAATGCAAGGCATGGAAAGGAAATGCAAGGCATGGCAAGGCAAGGCAAGGCATGGAAAGGCAAGGCATGGCAAGGCAAGGAAAGGCATGGCATGAAAATTCAATGTAAGGCATGGCAAGGAAAGACATGGAAAGGAATGGCATGGAATGGAAAGGCATGCCATGGCATGGCATGGAAATTCAAGGCAAGGAAATGCATGGCATGGCAAGGCATGGCATGGGATGGCAAGGCATGGCATGGCAAGGCATGGCAAGGAATGGCATGGCATGGCATAGCATGGCAAGGAAAGTCATGGCATGGTATGGCATGGAAAGGTAAGGCAAGGCATGGCATGGTGTGGCAAGGAAAGGAATGGCATGGCAAGGCAAAGAAATACATGGCATGGCATGGCAAGGAAATACATGGCATGGAATGGCATGGAACGGAAAGGCATGGCATGAAATGGCTTGGAAAGGCATGGCATGGAATGGAAATTCAAGGCAAGGCATGGCATGGCATGTCATGTCATGGTATGGAAAGGCATGGCATGGCATGTCATGTCATGGTATGGAAAGGCATGGCATGGCATGTCAAGGAAAGGAAAGGCATGGGAAGGAAAGGAAAGTCATGGCATGGGAAGGAAAGGCAAGGCATGGCATGGCAAGGCAAGGCAAGGAAAGGCATGTCAAGTCAAGGCAAGGAAAGGCATGGCATGGAAAAATGAACTATTCTTAATTAAATAAATTATTACAATGATTAGTGAAATAATACACTCCAAATCTATTTGAATACTCAATCAAATTGAGAAAAAAAATTATTTCATTACATCAAAAATTCATAAATCTATCCAAATTTTGTGAAATCATTACTAGAACCTAAAACATCTTTGTATATTCTTCAACAAACATTTCCTATAATAAGTGAATTTAATAAGTGGATTTATTGAATATTGTAAAGGTAATCGTAGTTTCTATTAGTTAAATGTAATTTATTGAATGTACAAACTCATAAAAAACTACATTGATGTGTTAAGTGATCCTTCTATATTTCGATGTATGAGTTTCTCCTTCAAATTATTGAAAACAATATTCAACTTATCATACTAAGAGATCTTAAATTGAAGGTTATAGGAGATTTTGAGTTTGACATTTCATCTTCTCATCATGTCCTCATTATCCCAAATCCATCGATAATCCCAAAGTGTGCATTGATTTCAACTCATGAATTATTTTGTTCATGTTCATGATGTTCATGTAGGTTTCTCCCTTTATAAAACAGTGTAGATCTATGTTTCCTAGGAATATCCTTGTAGCGGTATTTTTATGTGGGATTAGTTCTTAGAAGAATAGAGATATGAAGTAGTTTATATTTATTGTTTTAGAGAGTTATCTTTTGAGAATAGATTTCTTTAAATCTATTTAGATTAGTTTTATTTCTTGTAATTCTATATATAACAAAAAGAAGTGTAAATTGAAACACTTTCAAATTCATATATTCATCAACACAAAATGCAGAAACAATGAGATTCATTAAAAAATGTGCCATGAAATGTGTGTGTGTTTGTGTGTGTTCAACATTGTCTAAATTGTACATTTTTTACAAAATGTCACATCATGCCCAATATACAAAATGGAAGCAAGTGCCCTAACATAAAAACAACCATATGGTGGTCTAGATACAAAATGGTAGTCATTGGTCACTCATTGACCACTTCCACCCTCACCACCCCAAGGAGCATCCTGGAAATCGATCTTTCTTCTCTTTCTCTAAGAAGCACCTCGATTCGTTTTGCGCCTGGACGTGTTTCGTCGCTCCGGAGACTGCACAAAGAAAAAACATTGTTATAAGTGTTTTTCCACAATGAATTAAAATACTTACAAAGTGATACTTTGTAATTCAACATAAGATAATTCATCGCATATGGTACTAACAATCGTGAGGGTGTTACCCTCCTTTGTGACCCTAATCTCTCAGTGATGCTACCCTTCTTCGGTTATAAGGATCAAATCATGAAATTTAAACAAATATGCATAAAATCAATTCCATTCATGATATATAAAATTGATCATCAACACATTATTTCACTGTGAATATCTCGAGATTCAATGAAGAATCGTTGGCAAGTGGAGCGCTCGACTGTACAACCTATTCTAAGGAAACATCTATTGTGGAAGCCCCGATGGATGGCGCAAATGGAAATGGTTGGGGGTGGCATACGGGTGCATCCACTGTGGATGTATGTGATGGAAGAGGTGGTGTGGATAGGTGGCCTGTGGGTGCATCCATTGGGGATGCATGGAATAAGAAATATGGTGGGGGTGGTTAGTGATGAACCCCCAAGGGTTGTACAAGTGATGGAAAAACGCTTGGCCTAGAAATAGGTAAACCAAAATCCATGGTCAGTTTCCTAAGGACTAGACTAGTATTGTAGCTGACAAAAATATCAACAGCCTGCATACATATTGAAATAATATTGTTATTAGTACCAAATAGTAAAATTCAACAACACATATACAAAAAAATTGAGATTTAAATGAGATTTAACTCAACATATGATACAATTGAAGCAGGTGACTTGTCCATCCCAAGTAGACATTGCTCGACACCACTTGGTCCCGCAACCTGTAGAAACACAAGAACATCATAAATTTGAGGATGCCAAAAAATAAATAAATCAATATGGTGAATTTAACAAATATGACACATACCTATGTATGCAGTACATTTAATGAGCATATTGCCTCTACTACTGCATCAGTGGTGGAGACATTCACGGATGCATCTATTGGTGTAGAGGGTCTGTTATATGAGTGTAGCAATTGCAAAACATCATACAATAAAATATTGAAATAAATACACATAATACTATATAAATATATAAAAATGAAGAACATAGAGATGGTTAATAACCCCCTCCATGAAGCTCTCATGTCCACTGGCCTCCATAGGCCCATAGCAAGTCTGCCCGCAACGCAAGCATCTGTGAGGCTCACATGAACAACTTATTTGTATATGTGCCCTCTCCTCACTACACTCTTCTCTAGGGGTTGAAGGTATGACCACTTCGTCAACATCGCCAGTAGGCACCTCCTACCAAGATAGTGCAACAAAACTACCATGTTGCACTAGAATCTAAGTCAAGGATGATAGAGTTGCGTGTACCTATTGCAATCCCTCTACAATGGGAGGATGTTGAGAAGGGGGGTTAGGCCTTCGCCTAGGGAGACAAGGACCTAACATGGGATCACGCCTAAAATTCTCTCGGTCTGGCGCGGACTCTCAACCCACCCCATGGAAGTCATCAATCTCGAAGTAGTTCACATGGTGACCCAAAATAAATTGTGCCCATAATTTTCTCAAAAAAAAGGCACCTCCCATCTGTTATTGCAACGAGGTTTAAAAAATACCATGAACCACCTATCCATCCAGATATCATTAAATTGTGAGTGGATACACCAGTCCAAACAAATGTGTTTCTTGCTGACAAATGTTTGTTGTCTAGTTCGAGGATCAATAAAAAGAGACATCAGAGATGGTTTATATCTAGTCCAGTGTTATAAAACTCGAACATTCTAGCCCTATATTTAGAAATAGAAGTTAATTTCCCTTGGGCACTTGCAATGGACCTCACAATGGTGTCGAATGAAGTGGCCAAGGACTCTCTACTAGGTTCTCTTGTCCCCCTTAATTCATTTACAAGTTTTCTCAATGTGGCCAACCCCTCATTAATTTGTGTGTTTATGTTGGGTGGTTTTGGTGGATTGGGGTTTTCCTCACTTTGGTCTTCCTGTGGGCAGTTTACATTGTCTATGGGTTCCATTTTATAATATATGTTGCAATTAATAAGGCATGGCATATAAATTAGGTCATTTTTTTTAAATTAAAATAGAAAATTACAAAATACATCAAAACATATTTTAAGAAATTAAAAAAAAAACATAAAATAATCATATTTCTTGTAAATTCTCTATAGTTATTTTTAAAGGGGAAATGCTAGACAATGTAAGAGGCGAATCTAAATTTTTTAGATGATATTTCTCTAAAAGATTACAAATTTCTATAATTTAGATTCTCTTAATATATATTAAATTAATTGAATAAAACTAAAAATTAATATAGTGGGAGGAAAAGAAGAGAAATCAAGCATACCTATCTTGACTAGGACACGGTGGCAATTGCCCTTGCTCCTCCTCTCTATTTTCTTAATGAAGCTAAAAATGTGACACGTGATGTGTGAAAATGGGCACAAATCGTGCCCATGGTCCATTAAAAATGGCATGACAAAGGAACATGCACGCATGTCTGCCAACGAGCCTATGTGGCACGCTGAGTGGAGATTCGGGCTTTTCCAAAACTATAGCATCAGGAATGTGTGTGTGTTCCTAGGAACGTGCACGTGTTCCTACGAGAGCACGCTCATGCTGACCCCATTGCCACTTTTCGTCCACCAACTTCGTGCACTCACCTAGTAACAACTTCTCCTCTTAATCACTTGAAATACACTTAGTTTAGTATCATCCTCTCCATCTCTTTGATCCATTTTTAGAAGTATCATCCTCTTCATACTCAATTTGACTAGTAAGAACAAAGAAAAGGTGAAAATAGAAATGCTAGAGGGGGCAAAGAATTCTCTGGATAAGTAGTGATCCCAACAAAGAAGAACAAAATAATAACACACGGCACCCCATTGAGTGATCTCGTCGGTGTTTTCTATTGCTGGAGAGTGATAAGCTGGCAAGGATTAAGCTGTTCATGGATAATGTGGTGCTAACCATGATAGTGATAAATCACCCTAAACCTTAACCTCCTCAACCCAAATTAATTGATATCTTAAGTTGATATTTCAGTCGGTAAGAGGATGTCAAACTAGGCTTTCCCATTATCAGTTGGAAAACAATAAACATCTCCCATTTCATTGATAAAGTTGTTTAAAATATCTGTAACTCTATCTTTTCAATAATACTATAACTAGCACAACCACATAAGTAAAAGTTGTTGATATATGTCAGATCTATTAGTTTTGAAAGATGTAAGATGGCACCAATCAGCATATGATGATGAAAATTTGTGTATATACTCATAGATAGAAAATAAAGAATGTAAATTTCACACCATGTTAGTTGAGAGCAATTGAATGGTAATGCTAAAAATTTGAGTTCTCTATCTACATGGTTAGTGTTGTGGGTCTCAATTACTCATCATGTAAGGGTACAAAATTACCGAACCTGAATGCTACAATGAAAATGAGGTAATTCAATGTTGCATTGTATGAAATAGGGGTATAAGGATGTAATTTTGGTGGAGTGATGAAGGGCCAAAACTAGAGCTAGTGTTATATAACCTAATCCTTCATTTTTTAGAATATTCTTATCCAATAGAATGAATAACACCTTGGATGTCTCCATGCATCTCATTGATGGAGGCATATAGTAACCAACAGAAAAAGAGGGTTACATATATCCCTAAATAGAAAGTGAAGTGTTGGATTTGTTGGACTTCAGGCCTACAAATAGTTGTTAATCAATCACATACAACAGAGACGAATAGATGGGGGAAATGGTAATATTTATTTCTCAACCAAGTAATGGAGATATGAATACAATTCTCAAGAAACTCCTCATGGGATTCTACATTTAAACAAGAGAGATCTCAAGAGTTTCCAGCATACAAAAATTCAAACGCTTAATAAACCTTCAAATGAATGTAATGGCAAGGGTATGTGTTGTCAAAACCAAACAATCTCCACCTTGACAATAATTTCTCGATAACTTTCCCAACAAATCAAACATCACCTTCCAAGCCAAGAGAAGTCAATCATCATCGTATCTTCTCTAGCAACATTGGTTGCACGAACATGTCTGCATAGTTTTCATCAGTATGGACCACTCCAACTCCACTGAATCAAAATCTAAATAACACCCTATCCTTGTCCTTATAGAATATCCTTATCCAATAGAATGAATAACACCTTGTATATCTCCATGCATCTCATTGTTGGAGGCATATACTAACCAACAGTAAAAGAGGGTTAGAGATAGCCCTAAATAGCAAGTGAATTGTTGTAGCTGTTGGAATCTATGCCTACAAATAGTTGTTAATCAATCACATACATCAGAGATGAATAGATGGGGCAATGGTAATATTTTTTTCTCAACCAAGTAATGGAGAAATGAATACAAGTCACAAGAAACTTATCATGGGATTCTACATTTAACTAGGAGAGATCTCAAGAGTATCTAGCATACAAAAATTCAAACGCTTGAT
The DNA here is from genome assembly GCA_032191745.1 of Picea mariana. NCBI lineage: Eukaryota > Viridiplantae > Streptophyta > Pinopsida > Pinales > Pinaceae > Picea > Picea mariana. Next base: position 127,433 of record JASDQU010108248.1, on the reverse strand, counting down.
AAACCTACAAACGAATGTAATGGCAAGGGTATGTGTTGTCACAACCCAACAATATCCACCTTGACAATAATTTCCCGATACCTTTCCCAACAAATCAAACATCACCTTCCAATCCAAGAGAATCCAAACATCATCACAACTTCTCTAACAACATTGGTTGCATGAACATGTATGCATAGTTTTCTCCAGTATGGACCACTCCACCTCCATTGAATCAACATAACCAAAAACTAAATTGTTGCAACAAATGTAGGTGTTACTTGTTCTTCTCAGATGTTGAAGCACTCATTTCCATGATCTTTACCCGGTTATGCCATGTGTCCACTGACAACACCAACATCATGTGAAATATTTGAATATTCCATTGGAATCATCAACCTTCCTATTTTATTGTACACAAGACATATAATCCTTTTCTTCTTTACTATCTAGAATAAACTTGAAGAAATATTACAATGGAAAGCTAAAGTTACACTTACTGGTTTCACAATTTTCATGCTCAACCTCGTCATTATCTTCTCCATATATATATTTTGTGATAACCACAGCTTCCCATTTTTCACGTCTCTGTGTAATTGTATGTCCAATATTTGTTTTGTTTCTCATATACCTTCATCTAAAACATCATGGCCAACCGAGCCTTTAACCTATTGATCTCAACCATGCTTTGCTTGCAACAGGCATATCATCAACATAACACCAAAATAATGAATATGTCATAAACACAATGATCATACTCACTTCTTAAGAAAATTTGGATCACCATGAAGGAATCACACATCATGTACTATTTCCTGGTTACCTTAGGCTATATAATGATTCCCTGAGTTTGCAAAGAAATCTCCCTTTGTGATCTTGAACAACTTCTCATGGTACATATCTTTGCTACCGATGATTTTTGGATAGTGGGATCCCATAATTTTCATCCCTTATCTCCATCACCATAATCAACAGAGATATAAACTTTATTCTCTTGACCAAAACCTGCCAAGATAGATAAGTGAGCCTTCACCTCTCACCTCTAGGCTACTTTCAATGGAGTAATCAATCCATGGGTTGAAAACACGAGCTACCAAAAAACCATGTGCCCAAAACCACGACTCTTGACTTAACTCCCCCCCTTTCCATGACCAAAACCGGCCAAACTTCCCTTAAATTCAAGGTATCTGGGAATATTGCATGCTCCCCCTATCACCTAGGTCATCTAGACTTTATCGATGACATTCCAAACCCAAGGTATGCATGCCTAACCAAGTCTTATAATCGTATTCTCATTTACATAACTCCACCTAAAACTTTGCATTAAAGACTTTCACCGTTGTTTTGGGTCTAAGTCAACCCATCCACACTTTTCTTCCATGCTTGACTTACCACCATCACCACCAGATTTAACTCTTCCTCCTCCAGCAACTCATCATAATGGTCCATGATCATCTCATTGAGGAATTTCGTCAAACACTTCATGTGCATCCTCCAAACTGCAGAACTTGGCATACATAAGAAATATACTCAAGAGGGAACCTTGCTCTAACCATTGCCATGGCTTCCAACTCTATAGCGTCGCCCAACTTTCTCCTTGGCATCCAGTATCCTTTCAAACTCATAGGTTTTTTCCTCCTCACTAACATAGTGAGAAACCCTCAGTTCCCTTGCAACAAAATATCCTTCTATGTGTGCTAATGAAAATCTTACACCATCTCTCGTAGACCTTCACCAGACCTCAGCTAATACCACTTGTTAGAATTCAAGCTTGCAAAAAATTGTTAATCAATAGCAGATAAACGAAGAAGAGAAACAATCACACACAACAAAGACAAATAGATGGGGGGTCCTCATGAAGTCTCAAGAATCTCCTCATGAGCTTCTACATTTAACCAGGAGAGGTTTCCAAGCATACAAAAATCAAATGCTTGAGAAACCTCCAAACGAATGTAACAAATAGGGTATGTGTTTTCACAACCTAATAGGAGTCATGGTGAAAGAGTTGAATGGAATTTCCAATCCTATGACTATGAATTTCCTATATATAGTTCTTGGGTGTGTGGATTACCTAGATGAGGTATTCCTATAAAAATACTAATTTTAGCAATGTCTGAAAGTTGTTTTGTTGGGTTATGATATAGAAGTATTAGATGACATATAACTATTTTGAGATTGAAAATGTGCCTCCAAGTGAAGGGAACCATTTTTGTTCTAATCACCTAGTCTTTGACATGAAGTTGGATGTCCTTATCAAGGTGTAACTCTATATCACAAAAATATAATGAATTCTTTTGAATGTGGATGATAGATGATTGTGGTGCCACATTTGATGTGTTCTTGTGTACTATGCCAAAGAAATAGAGTGTCCTCTAGATTAGTGATATGTTCATCATTATAATTCTGAGAGATGCATCAAGTGTTATGCTGAGAGGCATGAAGAAAGTAGTGTTTTGTTTTACAAAGAGAGTGCCTTATAAGGGGATTGGTTGTGCATTAGTTGGACTAGCCAATCCATTGAGAGAGGGAGACATCTCATTATGAAAATGATATATGTGTACACTAGGTGAATCTAGATTTTGATCGGTATGTCATTGTGTTTGAACATGCTCCATATTTATTCCGAAACATTTTGTGTGTATTAATTTGGTCGTTGGTGAGAGCATAGGGGTGACAAAATTAAATGACTAGATATTGATGCATAGAAGGGATTGAATATGCGCCATTGAGTAATTGATATAAGAGAGTGTATATAGGGTAATTGTAGGGAGGGGAAGGGTTGTAAAATGGAGCAATAAGCATTAGGGGAGGGTTGTATTGAGGGTGTTACAGGATATTGGTTGTGAGGATGGCTAGGGATGAAGATTAAGAGATATGGATTGTCAAGTAAGTGGTGTATCTTTATCCATTGGAAGAAGAATATGTAAAGATATATATGTATGCAAGTTAATTTGTTGAAATGTGTTATGTTGAGAAAGAGAAATAATAGAAATGGTTAATTTATATTATTTTTCATCTTTGAAGAGAGTATAGGTATTATGATGAGCATCATAGAGAACCCTACATAATTTTTTGCATGGGATACCTAGGATAAAATCAAAACAATCAAGTGGTGAAAAGTCACAATTTTAGTGTCTTGAAAGGGTATTTTGGAAAGCATTACTCTACAAGGTATAGTAATTCATATTGGAGGACCATGTTTTTGTAAAACAAAGATAATATGGAGAGGGATGCTTATTTGTGGGAAGTTGTAGGTGCTACACAAAGTTGGAATAATTTGAGCTTCTTTTGGTTGCCACTAGTAGGTGTAATAGTGGCTAGCTAGTATTTAATCTA
>JASDQU010108248.1:55764-123482 GCA_032191745.1 Picea mariana | reverse complement strand
TTTTGTGTGTATTAATTTGGTCGTTGGTGAGAGCATAGGGGTGACAAAATTAAATGACTAGATATTGATGCATAGAAGGGATTGAATATGCGCCATTGAGTAATTGATATAAGAGAGTGTATATAGGGTAATTGTAGGGAGGGGAAGGGTTGTAAAATGGAGCAATAAGCATTAGGGGAGGGTTGTATTGAGGGTGTTACAGGATATTGGTTGTGAGGATGGCTAGGGATGAAGATTAAGAGATATGGATTGTCAAGTAAGTGGTGTATCTTTATCCATTGGAAGAAGAATATGTAAAGATATATATGTATGCAAGTTAATTTGTTGAAATGTGTTATGTTGAGAAAGAGAAATAATAGAAATGGTTAATTTATATTATTTTTCATCTTTGAAGAGAGTATAGGTATTATGATGAGCATCATAGAGAACCCTACATAATTTTTTGCATGGGATACCTAGGATAAAATCAAAACAATCAAGTGGTGAAAAGTCACAATTTTAGTGTCTTGAAAGGGTATTTTGGAAAGCATTACTCTACAAGGTATAGTAATTCATATTGGAGGACCATGTTTTTGTAAAACAAAGATAATATGGAGAGGGATGCTTATTTGTGGGAAGTTGTAGGTGCTACACAAAGTTGGAATAATTTGAGCTTCTTTTGGTTGCCACTAGTAGGTGTAATAGTGGCTAGCTAGTATTTAATCTATAAATAAAGAGTGAAAAGTATGTCGGGAGATTGAATGGTATTGTCTTGAATGTGGAGAAGGAGAAATGGTTTAGTTATGTTAGGGATTTGTAAGGTAATGATTTTTAGATGTGATGGAGGGGAGGGATCTATGGGGGGTGTCTAAGCATATTGATCCAACATGATGTTTTAAGACATGACAATATATCATGGAATGTGTGACTTTGTTGGAAGTGGCGTCCTTGATTTGGTTTGGAGGATGAACAACAAGTCAATTTGTGAAAAGGATGTTGGTAGATTGAATGGTATTTTCTTGAATGTGGAGGAGGAGAAATGGCTTAGTTGTGTCAAGGTTTTGTAGGGTAATGATTTCTAAATGTGATGGAGGGGGGGGGTCTAAGAAGATTGATCCAACATAATATTTTAAGACATGACAATATATTGCAGCATGTGTGACTTTATTCAAAGTTATGTCCTTGGTTTGGTTTGGAGGATGAACAACTAGTGAATTTACGGTTTTGAGGCAGAGTGGGAAAAGTTATTGGTCTATTAAGAGGGTTCAAAGGATTAATGTTGGAAATAGGGTTAGGGTTACTAGAGTGATATAAAATAAGGTACCATGGTAAAGAATGGTTAAATTCTTGGTTAATGCAAACTCTTTCAAATAAATCAATTTAAGAAAAAAAAAACAATAATCCAAAACTAAATTTGAGAATAATTACCTCATATGGATCTAGAAGGTGTAGTTGTGTGAACACTCCCATGTATTGTAGTTCTAAGCTTGATGAATTTATAACCACTTGCACATGATATTTTATAGATATCCTAAGGGACAAAAATGCTACATAATAGTGTCACACAATGGATTCCATGTATTGATGGACTTTGTCACACATTTGGAAGTAGCACATTAAGTTCGATGTAGAATTCTAAATTGACTTGTTCACCAAGTTTGAATGATTCCTTCTAGATAGTTATTTGTAAGGAGCAATATTTGAGCCTTGGAAAATATAGAAGTGCAATGTGAGGCTACTAATATAGGAATCTAAGGCTTGTCCATTCATTTTTCCTCCATATTTTGGTAAAGTAATTTTGGTATCTTGTTGTAAAATTTAGTTCTTATGTCTTTTTATTAGGGTTACTATTAACAATTTCATGAGATTTGGATGCAATAGTGCTTAAGATGATTGGTCTCTATGAAAAATGATTCTCTACGAGGACCCTTGGTGAAATTCAAATTATATTTATAATTTGAGTAGAGGAGGGGGTTGCAAACCATAGCTCTTGTAGAACCCTACCACACTAGTTGTTGACGGGTGCTAGACTAGGGCAGAGAAACTAGAGAATCCTCATTGTAGGCTACAAAAATATGGTATGGGGAAATGATTTCCATTGAATAACTAGCATAACAAGTTGCCAAGGGAAATATGGGTGGTGTCATGACCCCACAAGACACATGATCATATATTGTGATCATTCACCTCCTGAGGGCATGTGGCACTGTGATGGTTATTACTTGGTTGCTTGGCACACCAAGAATACGTCGTCCGAACTACGCCTCTTCACCTAGAGCATACCCATACTTCGTTCTAGGCTACTGACGAGTCACACTCCTACTCTAATGTAACTCTTGATTACTTAGACAATTCTTAACATAGTTTAAAACTTAGTCTTTTTAAGCATTCATTCATGAACATGAGAATCCAAGAGAACAACAGTGGAACAAATGAAGACAAACACACAAATAGTGTGGGTGGCACAAACCATGCCTAACACATGGATATGTCTTTGTTATTGTGAAACAATTACAATAAGGGCACTACCGGCTTAGTTTACAAATTCGACCAAGTCACACGACTCACCTCACCTCACCAAGACACTCAAGAACAGATCTATCACACCAAGACTCTCAACCACAACCATCTCTGCAACCACCTGTGATGCACCTCAGATGTGTCTGTTGGGTACCATTGTTGATGCTTATTCCCACCATAGAATCCATGTTTTTACCACCATTTTCCTTTCATATCTCTCATATTTAGCTTCAAATTGATCATCTCAAGTACATTTGTCATTTACTTTTTATGATTTGAATTTTTGCAAAATTTAGACATTAAAATTAAATTTTTAGCAGAAATTATGGGAAGTTGCAACTTCCCGTAATAGCTATGAGGTTTATATACTTGCAGGACACCTGGGTGAATTCTGAAACATGCCGAGTGATCCTTGATGACCATATATGGATAAAAATATATTCGCTTACAGAGATGGACTTCACACATTCTTGGTCAACGCTGGTCAAGCTAGGCCACTTATGCAGAAAATACCATGTTTTTAGCCAAAAATTAGGACAGTTTTGGATTTCATGGGATTTCTCCATATGTTATGGATCTGAGAGATGGGGTTCGGCCTCATTAGCATATTTTATGGATCCTAGCAATTGATTAGATTAATTTTAGCATTTTTGGTTATGAACCATTTATATAAATATCCCAAGACTTGGATAATTAGGATATTTTTCTTCTTAATATAATTTGCAGACTTTGGAGTTTTGGAGATCAGACCTGTGTTGATTATTTGAATGAGTTTTTTTGCATTAGTTCATGTTGTTAGTAGATTTATCTTAGCTTATTTTACTTCAGGGGTGCTAGCAAAGATTTGGAGGGCCCCCATTACCAAGCTTGTGCACTCAACTCTACATGTTTTCATAGTTGTAATAGTGGTATGCTTCTATGCTTGTTGTAGTTTATTTCCATTACTTAGAAGCTTTATTTTCATTAAGATAAAAAATTGGACTCAACGCATGCTTGGTTCAAACAGTAAAGTATTGTTAATTTCTATCACGCTTTTAAATGCTTTATTTTCATTATTTTCATTAGAAATACTTGACAAACTTGATTGGTGATAGGTTTGGTGAAATACTATGAAAAGACTTTTTGTAAAGAAGCTTAGTTATCCTCTTATAGCAACTATTTCTAGTATAGTTATTTTTCTTTCTATGCAAGTGTGTTCAAAACTAGTTTTGATATAAATTATATATACGTTGGTGTGCTTCAAAGTTCTACTAACTCCGTATTGATATTAAAATACATGATTTAATTTACATCACTTAGACCAACATTTTTATTAATCCATGATCTATCTTCTACTCAATTTCTATTTGAAAGCATGATAAAAAAAAAATAGAATCCCTCTCTGGTTTCAAAATGTTCAATGGAAGTCGAAATTATGCCATTAAGACGAAATTATCAACAATTTTTATAGACTTACCTCCTTTGAAGACTCCCAACTGAAGTCGTCTTCTTAGAGGGATATGTTTGGATATGGCTTTGGGCAAGAGCGATTTTGGATGACAATCGTAGCAGCAGTGGATTCGTATGCAGCACTACGTTAACGCAACTTGGAGTATGAGGTCATGGGCCAGCAAAACGTGGATGGTTTATAAGAAAAATGGGCGCAGAGCAGAGGTATCAGATGAGGTCGTTGGGAAGCAAAGGTTCAGATTCACTGATACATAACTCAAATAATGTTGGGGGATAAGACAAGTCGTGGAGGTCAAGAAATGAACTTGGAATTCGTGGCAATGAGTATTATGAGTGCAATTACAATCTAGAACATGTACAGAGCCATCATTTTTTTAAATGGGCGATCTCTTCAAAAGAAATAACTATAGGTATCTTTTGTCATGTTTGGAGGCTTATATCATGTTTTTCAAAAATATTTGGATTACTAAAAAAACCCTTTTCTCTTATCCATAAACGAATTCCCTTAAAAAAAAAAAAAACTTTTTTACTCCATGATTCAACCCATTCAAACCACAAACTCTCGAACAGAAATACATTTACTCTCATGTCTTCATGAAAGTGATTTCCTCCTTGATTTTCATCCACATTTGATATTTTAAACCTTTCTTTTGCATAATGGAACCTTTGCTTCAAACTTTGTAGTGTATGCCTTGATATCAAAATTCTCTTTATTGAATGAGAATTGGTCACTTTCACTCCCATTAAACCAAGATTTCTGAACATAAATTAATAATTAATTCACTCACATGCTCTGTCTTGGCAATGATTTTCTTCTTGATTCTCATTCAAAACTTACTCTTATTTTGTCCTTCTTTGTCATTTATTGTAGGAGTACTTTTTGAGTTGCTTTGAAGAAGATAAACCATTGAACCTTTATTACATGTTCTTTGCTCGAAAATGGAGTATTTTGTCAAAGAACAATATTGTAATTCTCATTCAAAACTTATTGTAAATTAGTCCTTCTTTGTCATTTATTGTAGGAGTACTTTTTTAGTTGCTTTGAAGAAGATAAACCATTGAACCTTTATCACATGTTCTTTACTTAAAAATTGAGTATTTTGTCAAAGACCAATGTTGTAATTCTTTCTTTGTTATAAACATTTTTCCTCTGTTGGATAAATTGAAATACTCATCTTTGATGCTTAAGGATAGGAGAATAGAGGAATGGATATATATGGAGTGATGGACTATGAAGGAAATGGAATTTTTCAAGGTAATGAGTGTAGGAAAATGAGTAAGGAAATAGGTACTTTATCACTATTTTAAATGAAGAATTTAAAATGCAAAATTTTGAAGACATTAAAAAGAAATTTTCTTACAAACTTTTAAGTTGCTCCTTTATTGTGCATTGTGATGTAATTGGACAAATTTCTTCTTGTTGTTGGAGTTGGAGAAGTTGCTTAGTCTTCAAGTCTGCAACATTTTCTTTCATTGAATTTGGAGTTTGATGCTTAGTCTTCAAGTCTTCAAGTTTTCAATATCTCTAGTTGAAGTTGCAAATCTTATCTAACCAATTACTTTTGTTGAAGTGCTTTCAGGTCCATCTGTTGGTTGAATATATTCAAAAGGTTGTGCTGATGTAATTTTCCCCTCATCCTCATCGGTAGACTTGTCCTCAAGTGTCTTATTGCTGATAAAAAACTAAAATGTACAAAAATAACTTTTTGAAAGAAACTCTTCAAAATAAAATAGTCTTTTACAGATGTATTGAAGACTTTCTAACTTGGAAATTCATCGGTAGATATTTTTATTTAGAATTCTCATTGGCCAATGTTACATGGTTTTCCGATGAGAATGCACGTTTATATTGTGCCAGAAACCTGGATTTTCACAACTAAACCCTTTTTTTTTTTTTTTTGTAATTGTAGGATGGAAGAGAGGGGTGATGGTAAATGGATGGATGGAAAGTGAGTAAGAAGTGATGGTAAATGGATGGATGTAAAGTGAAATGAATAAGAAAAATTGAGATGGATGAATAGATAGAAATTTGGACTTCAACATGAATCTTGGAAAAAGGAAAATGGCAGAGAATATGGTTGATGAATGACATTATGAATGGTATAGGTTTTGAGAGGCTTCTTTGATGTGACTTTGACATGATACGGAACTTGACTTATTCTTTTGACGATTGATTTCATATCTTTTTCCTTGATCTCAATTCATCTTCAAGTATGTGTTGGTCATCTACTAGGAGTTTTTTGTAGCAATCTCCAAGGATTTTGAGCTTCTTTGATGAAATCAACATCAGATTATGTTCCAATTTGCTTAACTTGAATGTTTATATTTCATACTCTCATGTATGAATATCCAAATCTTTGACTTTGAAATTTACTCACTCATAGATTTCACCTTCTGGATCCTTTCTTGACCTGTAAAAGCTTATCACTTGTCTGCAATAAAATGTGAGATGATGGAGGAAGAGAGGTGTACAAAATCTCTTTATCCAATACTTAAATAAACAAGTGACAAGTAAAATAAATCCAATGAAGAAAGAAAAATGCATTTGTTTACCTGCTGAGAAGTGGTGGCCAACCTAGACCTCCCGGCGGTATCTTGTTGAAAACTTCTTCATTCTTGGTCCAACATGAGTGATTCAAAAGATAAATTAAAGTGGATTCATAGGGATACTTCAGGTAGAAATAATTTTTCAAAGTGAGTTTAAATGGTGTGTCAAACCTACTAAGGAACAACCTACTTGATGGAGTTGTTTGTGAATTGCTTTATAGACCAACAATCATGAATTTGAGCATAACTTTTTCATTCAAGGATGGATTGTTGTGATTCCACTTGGAGATTAATTTAGACTCATGTATATAACTCAAATAGAAACATGTTTTTAATATATTTTGATTTGATATCTCAAATACACTGATGAACAGACCTAGGAGGCAGAGTTTTACCATGTTGGTTTTAAGACACGCAGTTACTAAATGTGGCATAAATTTTTCAAATGAACTCCAAATGGGATGATTAAAATTGTGTCTTAAACAAGACTTGAAGATGTGTCTCCCTTAGAAACATGTTTTGAAAATAAGATGATTTGATATGTGAAATATGTCGATGAATAGTGAATATGTAGAATTGTCACAATGCATATTTTATGACAAGCAGTTAGTAATTTTAGCATAACATTTATGTATGATGTTGGATTGAGGTGATTCAAATTGGATTGGAAACTAGATTGTAAAGTGTATCTCCCCTAGAAACAGCTTGTTAAAATATTCCCATTAAATCGCTCAAATAATGGTTTTACTAACTTTGTTCTTGAATTTTCTTCTTGAGACTTAGTAACTATTTTGGCCATATCTTTTTCGTTTGAGATCCTAATTGAAAAATTCAAAATTGTTTAGAAACTATATTTCAAGAGATACTTTGTGTAGAAACATATTTTAAAGATGAACCCATATGGTCCTCCAAAATAGGACTGTCCCAACTACATTTTGTCATAAAATCCTCTCAAAATGAGTTTTATTCATGCAAATATTGAACTAACTTTATTATGCAATTTTTTATTTTTTTTTTAATTTATTTATTCATTTATTCCTCTATATTATCCTATTCTATTTGGAAAAAGAAAGAATTCCCTCAAGTATAAGAGAATTTCCAATGCATCCATTTGTGTAACAAGATCATAAGATCATAAGTAAACTCATATCCAAGTTTGAAGAATATACCTTAATGAATGCTTGGACATGAGAGATCAAGTGCTCATACAAATTTGATGCCAAGAAATGTTGAAAAATAGAATGATATTGTGGCCTAGTGACTATTTGGAACCAAGTTTCGATGTGATCTTTGTCTCCTTCACCCTCCTTTGTTGTCACACCATAAAGTTCTTCTAAAATTTGCTCATTATACTCATGAATGCACAAGGAATCTTGTGATTGATAGGAAAGAAATTATTCAATCTCTGGATCTAATGTTTGGTCTTCATCAGATGTGGCCAATGACTCTTTGTCCTCCTTACAAGAATAACCAGAAAAATCTTCTAGGTTCACCTCTTGTGGATCCTCTTCATAGATGGATTTATCCTCTTCTATCTTTTGAAATGAACATTCATCCCTAGTGACAATTCTAAATTGTGGATAAGGATTTAAGAAGATCCTTGTGGTGGCATACCCTCCTTCAATGAATAAATTCTTTAGCATCCTCTTTTTGAATTTCGATAGGTCTTGCCTTGCAAATGGATTAGTAGTTGGAGGTTTTGTTTTTTAGTGGTTTGGGGGTTTTGTTTTAAACTTCTAAACTAGCTCTATCTAAATGTGTTTCCCCGGAAACGGCGCCAAAAATTTTGGTCTAACTTATGAATGTAAATTATATCATGCATTTTAATATCAATCTGAGTTCGTAGAACTTTGAAGCACGCTAATGTATAAGGAATTTAGATCTAAACTAGTTTTGAACACACTTGCATAGAAAGAAAAATAACTATACTTAACAAGACTTAGTTGTTGTAAGAGGAAAAATAATCTTATTTACAAAAGGTTGTTTCATAGTATTTCACCAAACCTATCACCAATCAATTTTGTCAAGTATTTCTGTTGAAAATAAAGCATTTAAAAGCATGATAGCAATTAACAATACTTCACTATTAGAAGCAAGCATACATTGAGTTCTTTTACAAGAAATCACTTCACAATGTGTTACTGAACTTATCAACAATTAAGTTTTTTATCCTAATGAAAATAAAGCTTCTAAGTAATGGAAATAAACTACAGCAAGCATAGAAGCATACCATTGTTACAACAATGAAAACACGTAGAGTTGAGTGCACAAGCTTGGAAATGGGGGCCCTCCAATGCTTTGCTAGCACACCTGAAGTAAAATAAGCTAAGAGAAATCTACTAACAGAATGAACCAATGCAGCAAACTCATTCAAATAATCAACATTGGTCTGATCTCCAAAACCCCAAATTCTGCAAATTATATTAAGAAGAAAAGTATCCTAATCATCCAAGTCTTGGAATATTTATACAAAGGGTTCATAACCAAAAATGCTAAATTTACTCTAATTAGTTTCTAATATCCATAAAATATTATAATGATGTCAAACCCCATCTATCAGATCCATAACATACGGGGAAATCCCACGAAATATAAAATTGACCTGATGTTTTGCTAAAATCAGGGTATTTTATGCACAAGTGGCCTAGTTTGACCAGCGTTGACCAGGCATGTGTGAAGTCCATCTATGGAAGAGAATATATTTTTATCCATATGTATACATTAAGGATCACTCCACATGTTTCATAATTCACCCAAGTGTCCTGCAAGTATATAAACCTTGGAGCTATTACGAGAAGTTGCAACTTCCTGTAATTTCTGCTACAAATTTAATTTTAATGTCTAAATTTTGCAAAAATTCAAATCATAAAAAGTAAATGAAAAATGTACCTAAGATGATCAAATTGAAGCTAATATGGAGGAAATATGAGAGATATCAAAGGAAACTTGTGGCAAAAACATGGATTCTATGGTGGGAATAAGCATGAACAATGGTACCCAATAGTGCCGACAACAACAGACTTGTTGTCCATTCATTTCCGTATACTTTCACCAAGATAACACAGATTTTGATTATGTCTCACACATGCCTCCAACAAACATTTCCCTCCATACTTCCCCAAAACATCCCAAAACGTCCAACTCTTGGCTACTTGTCTTCCATCTTGGCAACTCTGCCTCAATTTGTTGCCTCGGACTTGTTCTCTAAATCTCTTGCAAAAAATGCTCTATCTTCCTTTGGTTGTGTGCCCTTGCTCTTATATGGACTCCAAGGGTCACTTGTGCAAAATTTCATATCTCTTGAGTCTTGGGGGTGTTGTTGTTGGGCCCTCCATTTTTTAAGGATGCCCGATTTTGCAAAAATGATAAAGTTTTGCGGAGAGCACAATAGCTCAGCGAAAGACTTGATGTGGAGGAAAACAGTTGGACGAGCAGAAAGCTAGCTGCAAGAGTGTCAACATTGAAAACAGATCATGCACCAGTTGGATAAGCAGTGGAAAGGGAAAAGAGCTTTGAGCGCATGCAAGGAAGCAGAATCAAGAAAAGATAGCATAATCGATATTTCAAGAAGTGCCCAAGGGAAAGCTATAAACATGGAGTTATGTAATGGGAAAAGGGTTAACCATTGTCACTATTGTTTCCTTAGAGTTTTTGTAAAGGATTCTTAAATGTCATTGTGTTTGTGCAGATGCTCAGAATCTGTAATGGGTATATGGGACTAGCTTCTACTATGTAAACTAATGTATGAGGGATGCACTCTGTGTATGAATGTTTTAAGATGTTTCTAAGATAGTAGATTATTTGAGCTATAAAAAAAAATTATATTGTGTGTGAATCCATAGTTTCTATGTTGCGCAATTATGCATGTCCTGTGTATTTATCATAGAATTATTGTTTATGAATATCTTCTTGTGTATAGATGTATGATGATGTTAAACCTGATGATGCATTCTATTTAACTCACTTCACCACACACACATCTCGGCTACACTTCAGGTGAGACCTCCTTCCCTTGCATAAGGTTGAATATGTCGGCACTCCTAGACTACAGTGGTATCTTTGTTGGCAACCTCCGAGAACCTCGGTCTCCAATTTTGAGCCAACAAATAGTTTTGTTGCCAGGACCTTAAGATTTAAAAGTGAGTTTGTAGAGGATACCTCATGGGATATTCACATATGATGTTGAGAATTGGTGGGAAATAATGTGTGACGAGTTTATACAAAAAGAATTCAAGTTATGCCATAAAATATTTAGAGGTGTGAAGAGCATTATTTTATATTCAGAACCTATGAGTGACCAGTATGAGATATTTTGGATTTGATTCCCTGAAGAGGTATTGCAGTGGCTAGAGATGTTGCAAGAAGCATTGGAATATAAAGATTGAGTCAAGAGAATATATAATTGGGCGGTTGAGCATTTTGCAGCTCTTAATCGGTTAGATCATCRGATCTCTCGTGATGTGAACTTCTGGGTGTAGACTACCCTGGAAGGATATATTATTGATTTTGTTGTGGAGAACCACCAATATTTTTCAAAAGCATAAGTTGTATTCCACAATGGAKCCAAGGGAAGATTGTTGTAGGAAATCCCTCTATGGATCAATATTTTGTTAGAGGAAGAAGGGATGTTACTTGTCCCCTTAGTTGATATGGCAGCATAAAACCTTATGCATAAGGGGGAGGTGGTTCGAGGGAGGGTCATGAGTCCATAAAGAAGGAGTTTCTGGAGATGGGGGGTCGATGAGAGAAAACTACAAGAAATGAATGATCTCTAAGGAGGATTGAGGCTGTTGAAAAGAGTTGGTGGAACAATATGAGAAAGGTAATGAAGATACCTAATCAATCACAGAAGGATATTGAATGTGATGGTAGTCGAAGAAAATAATTAGAGAGATTGTGAGCATTGTAAGGATGAGGAAGGTTGGCCAGCCGATGGTTGAAGGAGAAWTTTTGGGAGAGTGGTGAATATTMTATAGGAGACAAAGAGGAGAAGACAACCTTATGAGAGACAAATGAAGCAGTAAAGATAGATGCCACCACTAAACAAGATTACTTAGCCGAGACCTCAGAGGGAGTTACAGGAGAAACGGAACCCACAATGCAAGAAAATGTTGGACTGCATCACGATGTAGAAGGAACCTTCCAAGAAAACATGACCTCGTAGATCAAAGAAAATCGCTTTGTAGGTAAATTCCCCACCACCAAGTCACCTATTCCCTCGGCGCCATCTGAAAATATGGTAAATTATACAATCAATATTCATGTGGTTTATGTCGTTTCTAACCATTCTAGTCCAGCAAGTTCAATTAGTAGTAGTATCATCAGTGTGGCGAGTGTTTCAGTTATATCACAACAAGGACCTTCAGGATTCATATTAATAAGGTCTCCTAGTCCATCAATGGTGCATCAAAACATAGGATCTCTTACCCGATACCCAAATTTTTGGGGTAAAGGTAATGAGGATGTTGAGAAGCATTGGATTCTTTGTGACTCCATCTAGAGGTCTCGCGGAACTCTAGACACAAAAAAATTGGTTGAATTCCAAACTACTTTGACGGGTCGATCTCTAAAATGGTACATAAAATCTATCAATCCAGGGAATAATCAAGGGAAAACTTTATCTTTAACCCRGGTAAAGCAGAAGTTTGTCGTGGAATTTTTCTTACCTCGGTCCAAGAAACAATATCTATCCGAGTTGCAAGAGATAAAACAAAGAGATGCTGAGTTTGCATGGGAATGTAACCAAATATTTAAGGATGAGATAGGGAAACTAGCAAACCCTATCYATGAGGATCACCAGTGAGAATGTTTTTTTCAGGGGTTGTTACCATTAACCTGAATCCCATTGACTCAACAAAGAATAACTACTTTGGGAGAGGCATTGGAACAATACATGAATATCGAGTCTATGGCAAGCTATTATAGAAACTTTGTGAGTGATGAGACCACATGAAGATCATAATGTATTGTAACTGCAAGGACATATCTCCACATTAATTGACAAGATCCGAGATTTAACCCTTCCAAGAGAAGGTCAACTACAGGTATGGTGTATTGGTTGTTGCACCAAAGGTCATATAGCAAATGAATGCCCAAGCTTGAGGGGTTCAGAACCCCCCACTCACTCGATGGAGACTCCACCATTAGGCCCATCAGGATGAGTTGCACAAGTCGTCGTTGTAGTGCCATTTCATGGTCATGTTCAATACCATGCTTTCCTAAATCATCAAAGGGGCCAGAGAAATGAGTATTGTGAGATCTGTAGAATTCATGGGCACTCCCCTAGAAACTACCCCATTCTACAAAAGTACACCTCTATTCCAAATACAATATATTGTGAATTATGTGGGTCCCCTACTCAATCTACCGACCAATGTATAGTTATGGATTCTCTCACCGACATATTAAATCGTTCCACATTTAGAGTCAATGAAACTCCTCAAGTGTTTGGAGGAGGTCGGCAAGGGGGAGGAAATTTCAAAGGTGGATGGACTGGCATAAGGGGACTAGGTCACTGCTAGAACTGTGATGAGCAAGGGCATCTTGCAAGAGATTGTCCGCTTCCACAAAGACCATGGTGTGCACATTTTAGAAATAATACCCACTCCACCGAAGATTTTCCTAATCTTATTTCCAAGTGGGAAGACCATGCAAGGAAAAGAGGGGCCAATCTCATCAATTTTAAACCTAGATTTGGAGTCAAGGGAAAAAATCCAATATTAACATTGCCACTAGAGGAGGAAATAATACCAGTGTCAATCTTGAAAGTCCTAATCAGATCAAAATCCAAAAGGTCATACTTGAGAATACCAAGTATGACCCTGTGAGGTAGAAGGGATTTTTCAAAGATATGGTGGAGATGTTCATGCAATTGTCTAGTTCTGCAATGTATGGGTTATGGAACCAAGTTATAATCCAAATATTCTCCAACCAAGAGTCAATGGAGAATCGCTTACTTAGATGGAGCCTCCAGGTAAGTCACAAAATGTTGTTGATTTGTGGTTACAACTATTTTTTGACATTTTGGATGATGAACAACTTACTGGAAAGTTGTAGAACATGCTTAAAAGGGCCTTGGGAAATGAAGGAAACTTGGAAGAGTCCATTGTTGTTAACCTTCCAGCAAGGAACGCAAGTAGAATACAAAGAAGTAAGAGGAGAACCAGGAGGTAATTCCGGTTGAACGCCCACATTAATGACTATGAGAATAGGGAAATTATGTTGGACTTAGGTCCCGATGTGAATATCTTTCTCATGAAAACTTGGGAAGTGATGGGTAAGCCCGAACTTGCATATTCTCCTATTCAGTTGCGGATGAAAAATCAATATTGCATTTATCTGGTTGATAGGCTACAGAATGTCAAAGTGTATTTGGCTTGCGTCAAAATAGTAGGAGACTTTGAAGTCATTGAAATAATGGGGGGAAAGGATTTGTACTTGGCTTTGTTAGGAATCGACTAGGCCTACGAGAACTATACTACAATGGATCTTAAGAAAGAAATTATGACCTTTGAATTTGATGGAATGAAAGTAACCCAACCTCTAGACCCATATCAAGGTTCATGGTATAGTGACCCAATAGATGAGAGTATGGAAAAGGATGCTCTGGATCACCTCCATACTATGATTGTATCAAACCAAATAGATTGCATTAACGTGACTGCAGATGCATCCATAAGTTGGAKAAGTAGTTAGTTTGTGAAGGAAGGCTCTAAATCTKCTTGGGACAACTTGAAACAAGGCAAGTATGAGAGATTTTCAAGACRTTGTACAATTGTTCAAGCAGTAAAGTGTGTTATCRTACAATCTATACTTGCCCCAAAGCCTAAGGCAGGTAAGKCATATTGGAGTAACAAACAGGGCACCCTACCATTGTCACCTCAGTAGGATATCCCCACGTTTTAGAAGTAGAAAGAGGCTTACCCCGGGGGAGGCATCCCTAGTGGCCTAAAGGGATGGGTAAGATAAGGATAAGGACAAGAAAACCCCCCCCTCTCATTGGTCACCAAAGTTAAGGGTGTCTATGTATGAGGAATCGAGGCAAAAGAAGAATGTCAGTGTACCTGCTCGGAACACAAACAATATAGCATGTATGTACAATTTTCAAGTACCAAATGATAATAAAAGCCTCAAAGACGTTAGACATTCAAAAAATGAAGTGGCTGAAGCAAATTTGCAACAACTTATCAGTTTACAACATCAATAAATGTTATGTAACATCCACAAAAATTAGTGCTCTGAATTGCTAGAAAAGACAATTAAAATTGAGCATATATCAAGTAGATTCCTTAGCAATTGTCACAAGAAAGTTTCGAGTAAGTTAGCTATGAGTTAGCTTAGTATATGCATAAATTTTTTTGCAGTTAGATGGTTGTAGAAAACATTTATAACAGCAGCAAGAAAGTTGGATATCTAGGATAAGTTAGTGTTAGACTTAGTTAGCATAGGCTTGAGAGAAGAAGGTTTGAACGTTTGATCAATCGTCCAATAAGAGAGAAGTGAGAACTAATGTCTTTTAGGGTTTATGGAGTCAATTATATCAGCACAATAACTTCGAGAAATAACAATGATTATACTTATCTAAGAGATGAAAAGGTGGAAGCTTGAGGAGTAGCACCTTAAGTCCTCAAGTACCAAGCCCTTAAGAGAAGGTTCAACTAGGGTTTAGGCACTTCTAGGACCTAGCAATTTCCCCTATCCTTAGACTCTAGAAATATATTTAATGCAATAAGAACTAGACAAAACTTCTAAAGTGCTAGCACTTTAGGGTTCTAGAAGTTTGTCTAAACAAGATCTTCTTAGGAAAAATTATCAAAACAAAGAGCAAGAAAGAAGCACCTTATGTTTATTTACTCCTAGGGTTTGTGTCGGAAATTTGGTTGTCATTGATGTCAACCTTGATAAATAGGTTAAGTATCATTGATTGATTGGTTTAAGAAGCATTGTCAATATTGGACATATTGTTATGAAGGTGACTTGAATGTCAAGCATTCTCAATATTGGACATAATGTTATGAAGGTTGGACATAATGTTATGAAGGTGACTTGAATGTCAAGCGTTGTCAATATTGGACATAATGTTATGAAGGTGATTTGAATATCAATAGAAAGATAATATTGACTAATATATTGTATGAGCTTGATACACTCATCCTATATTGTATAAGGTTGAGATTGTGTCATTAACATTCATGCACAAAAGAATAAATTGTCTAGATAAAAAGGGTAAATGGATAATCCAATATGGATCCATACAAATCACAAATAAACAACTTAATAAGACATGGCTCATTAAAAGTGATTCAGAAAATTTCAACTGAAGAAGAGTCTAGAGATGACAAAGAATGTCAATGGTGGATGTTTGGTGAGGAAGCATTGACACCATCGAGTCACAAGTCGAGTCGGTTTAAACAACAATAAGGTCGACTATCTGGAAGTCAATCAATTGCAAGACGAGTCGAAGACAAGTCGACCCACTGCAATCTTGTAGATTGATGGAAGTTGGAGAAGACAAGTCGATCAATTTCAAGACAAGTCGAAGATAAGTCGACCAAATGAAGGTCGAAGTCGAAGGAAAATTGAGTCGGTAAATACAAGTCGGCCAAAGCAAGTCGAGACGACCAAAGTCGAATTTCTCAAGTTGGTTTTCTTCCAAGTCGAGTCAGTCCAAGAATGAAGTAACCTAAAGGTCGAAGTCAAAGAAAACTTAATTACAAGTCGGGTCGAGGTTGAAGCAAGATGGGTCGACTATAATTGAAATACTCAAGTTGAAATTTATCCTAGTTGAGTTGACAAAAAGATGTTTGTTGGTCGAATGAGGAAGCAAATACAAAAAAAGGTGAGACCAAGTCAAATCTTTAGTAACTAACAATTGAGAGGGAACCGATTTTAATATAACCATCAAGTAAAATGTTTACAAGTTGAGTTTTAATAATCACCAACAAAGGAGCTATGTGGAGGTCGATTTAGACATTCATGAAAAGGTAATATGTACTAAAGTCGATCTGGCATCCGACGACGAAAGTAAAATCTGGGAAGGTTTACTTCAAACAATCGCTTGTACCGGCCACCTCACACACTTTCTAGGGAAATTTTCCTCATCTCAGCTAACTGGAAATGTTCAAAAAACCCATGTCTTAGAATTTTAAAATTCATTTCCATCACTCCAGAATCTTCATACAAAAATCATTGTCTAAATTGGTGTACGGAAATCAATTAATAAAAGTTACCATTTGTGTTAATTAAATCAAGGGGTGCAATGTTTCATTCCAAAATGACACATTGTTTTAAAGTGGAACCCTTTGGAGGAATATATAAGTAAAGGAATATGAAGGGAAGAAGTGTTTCCACCAAGACACTTTCTTCCCTTCATATTCCTTTACTTATATAGTCCTCCAAAGGGTGCCACTTTAAAACACTGTGTCATTTTGGAATGAAACATTGCAGAAGTAAAGGAATATGAAGGGAAGAAAGTGTCTTGGTGGATATATATATTTATATATAATGGATTGAATGAAAGTTCATTCTATCAGGTTGGTGTATGTTTACAATTTGAGTCTTGTCATGAGGATTGGATTCCTCACATCTCAATTGGATATGAGATCAACAAGTCGGGTCTTGTTATGAGGGTTGGATTCCTCATTTCTCAGTTGGATCTGAGAACTACAAGCTGGGTCTTGTATCATAGAGTTGGATCTCTCATATTCAGTTGAAGTTGAAGATACTAAAGGATTTATTTTATCTGTATTCATTCAAGTTAAATAAATAAAAGAATAATATTTTATATACTTCATACAATTTTTTTTATACATGTTTATGAATAATTAATTGAACTCCATATATCTTATTCCATTAATTTAGTTAATCTATGAGAGTGTGAAAAGTAGCCAAAAGTTTCAGACATTGATTCACCCTCCCCTCTTAGTGTCGGTGTGTGATTCAATAGTTTGAAGAAAGCAATTTCATAATGTTAAATATCAACAAGTAAACATACCATAAACAATTATCATGAAATTAAAATTGTAGATTTACTTACTTCACCAAGAACAATCAAGCATTAAAACCCTATATTTGTCAAAATTCCACCAAGAATTGATCTAAAATGCATCCAAACAAGTCTCCAAGCAAGTGTGCCTCAAAATTTCAGCCAAGTACCCCAAAAAGGGCGCCAATTTCAGTCCCCCTCTTGTGAGAGGTGAGTTATGATGAAAAAAATAAATTAGCCAGCCATATTTATATGGGAAATCCTGGCTAATTTACCCAAAAGCTGTGTCTTTTCATAAAACGGAGCCTACATGTCAATTTGGATCTTAAAATTTAAAATTAAATTTTTTTTAACAAAATAAAACCCTAAATAGGGTGATGCCATCCTTCCTAGGGTGACGTTAGGCCTCCTCTATGAGACGTTGAGGTCATCTAGCAAAATGTTGGGCCTCCAAAGGCTCTCCTCCATACCACACGTGCCAAAACTGCAGCCCAACATATCTCAATGTCAAACCCTAGCCCTGGGTGACGTCATAGGGCCACTAGGGTGATGTCCAAGGTCTCCAAAGCAAACATCCAGGTCGGGAAGGGTGGCCCATCATCACCTAGGCATGCCAAGGTGCCTCCAAAGGCAACATCCTATTCCTTCATTATGCAAATTGGTCATCATTGTCTCGCCCCAAGGGTCTCTACATCCATCCTTTGGATTCAAGCCCTCATGAAGGTCTAAATCGATCATCTCCTCATGAATACCTTTGCATCGGGTAAAGTCCTGCAAAGTCAACAAGTACGCCCTCCAGGGGTTCACAAGTATCAAGGAAAGTAAATCACATCTAACAATCAAAGCACCTGAATATGTGCATCAAACCACCCTAACCCAAACAAAATCTCAAAGACGTTATATAAATTTCAAATTTTAGGTTTGGAAAGGGTCTCAAGATGTCCTATTGGGTCAATAACCCCTAGGTTTAAGGTGTTTCCTAGGTGGAACCAATCCTAGTCAAGTGTGCATTTGATATGATATGGGGTAAACTCTTGGGCATGGGGTTCATGACATATAAGGGTTTGTATTGTCTTACTTATGGGTGCCTTTCTAAAGGGTTAGTTGTCCTTTGTCCATGATGCAAATATTTCCAAGCCCRCTTATTGCCATTTTCATAATCCTTTTTATTCTTTTATGTTTCAAGAAACTAGGTGGAGGCCACTCTCTCGGCTYGGTGTCCATGTATGACAATGTCATTCACAAATAATTTGCAGAAATGAGAAGGTTGGCTYGTGGTGAGACCCATTTCCCTCAGTCATGCAACTAAGATACAATACCCTAGTTTGGTGACCAKATGATGGTAATTTCATACCGTTAAGCACCTGTGATCATGATAGGTTGTCTCGTGATGAGACCTCTTATCTCCCAACTAATACCCTGAGTRATTATTTTTGCAGGTCTTCTATTTATTGTGGAGAATCACTTTATTTCTTTCTCTAGGATCCTTGGGCGAAGCATCTCAAAGGTGAATGATAGGATTTTGTCTTTTCCCTACTACTTTTACCCTCTAGGCCTKCATCCCCTTCTTCCCATGAGGTAAGGTACAATCCCTTTTTTGGTCAATACACCTRAAGATCCCAAAAGGCTAGAGAGATGGAGGGAAAGAAGTATGGAAAGTGACAAGTATGGTAGGGAATGGRCGATGAATTTGCAAGGAACCACCCAATAGCAACCTATTCCTGAGGGAAAACAACTTACTAGGACACAATGACACTCCCCTCAGGTTTGAATAAGGAAAAGAACATAAATTCCAAGAAAATGTTCTGAAATCAAGAAAGATCCTTTGCAATATGTTCAAATGCTTTAAATATCATAGTGATACATAGCATGATACCTCGACTCATTACCTCATGGATCAAGACCCACTACCTTGTGCGAACTAGGCCGATGTGGTGGATGTTGTTGTTGGTGATGTGTAGGATGCATCAATGAAAAGAAGGGCCCCTCCAAGGCTATGCTTTGTCCATCCAGCTCTCGGCACTCCATATCTATAACATGTGGACCTTGAGACATGATCTCCTTAGTTACCTTTGGGTTTGGCGGTAACAAGGTGAATTGGAATGGAGATCAAGGAGTGGTTGACATATGATGGTACCTTGGATTTACAAATTTTTCTCATTAATATGGAGCGTGGGGTTGCGATAGAACACAAACTCTCAACACTTGACCTAGCCCTGAAATATTCTCCATACAGGTGGTGGGATACTCACAAAGAAACTTTGTCCTCTTTGGATGAAGTCAAGATCGTTATACAACATCAGTTCTCTCCATTAATAAAGATATTGCAGCTAGGACAAGATCAGAAGCAGAAAAGTTTGTTTTTATCCTTGGAGATTTGTGATGGTAAGTCTAACTCAGTTGCATAGATTGACCATTGTTTACAAATGTGTAAGGATGCGCAACTCTCATCCTCCCTGTGTAAACATCACTTCTTTCATCCTCTAGGAACAATTCTCAAATCCTGGTATGTGCACAAGGAAACAAAAAGACAAACAGTATGTTGTAAGACACTTCAGAATCATTTCTTCCATGATTTATCATTCTCTGGTAAGACTCTAGAAACCACAGTTGTGCTCCAACAAATCAATAATATGTTGTTTATAACTGAGGTTAAGCCTAGATATCCATTGCAATTTGATTTGAGCATGAACACTTTCTTGAATACAGTTTGTATCCATCCCCTATGAGAATACCTATGGCATGTAGTAAATTTGATAAGAACCCTGAAGATTATGAGGACTTGGAGGAAATAAAACATTTAACCTTTCAGGAATCCACCAGAACAAGAGAAATCAAGGATAACATATCAGGTGACATCAGTAGCTCATACATCCAACCTTTGAGGTTGTGAAAAGTAAACATAGGGAGTGAGGAACATCCGAATATGGTGTACATAGGTGATTATTGGGGTGAAAAAACTGTGACATATATGCAATCTCTGTTGTGTGTGTACGAGGATATATTTCCTAAGAGTTTCTCATAATAGAAGGGGATTAAGGGAGATTTAGACAAAATGAAGATTGACTTAAAACCTTAGGCTAAACCAGTTAAACATAAACCTTACAGTCTCAATCTGTTATTAAAGGAGAAGGTTAAGAAAGAGATTGATAGAATGTTAGTTGTTGGGCTGATTTTTCCTGTAGATGAGGTCGAGTGGATCAGTCCTATTGTAATCCATAGAAAGAAGGGTACTGACGATATATAATTCTGTATGGATTATAGGAATTTGAACTCATCTTGTGTACATGATCCTTTTCCTACACCCTTTAGTGATGAAGTTCTTGATCAAGTGGCGGGCAATGAAGTATTCTTTTACAGATTTATTCTCATGATACCATCAGGTCAGAATTGAGAAAGAGGATAAAAGAAATACTACCTTCACTACAGAATGGGGTTATTTTTCTTATAATGTTATTCCCTTTGGACTGAAGAACGTCGGGCAGTTGTTTTCTCTCACACAGTTATTGTTGCATTTCGCGACTTTATCCATAAATTTCTTGAGGTGTATATGGATGACGGGATAGTATCTAGCCTATTGAAGGAGTACATAGGTCTACTTCGAATGATGTTTGATTATTGCAGACAACTACATATTTCCTTAAACTTGTAGAAGTGTATTGTTTGTGTACCATTCAGAAATTTTCTAGGACATATAGTATGCAAGGAAGGAGTTTTAGTTGATCCTACAAAGGTTACTATGATACTAAATATGCCTCTACCTATGAGTGTTAAAAAGTTGCAGTCAACGTTGGGCCATATTGGGTACTACCACAGATTTATCAGGAATTACACAAGCATCACTGCCATGTTGGAGAAATTGCTAAAGAAATCTAAAGAATTCAGTTGTAAGACAGAGTGTGATCAATCCTTTGACACCCTCAAAGAAAAGTTGAGCATTTCCCCTATTCTAGTATACCCAGACTAGAAAGTGGAATTCCATGTACACATTGATGCTTTTGGAATTTCTTTGGGTGCAATCTTTGTGCAACCTAGTGAAGGAAACCTAGATCATCCCATCTATTTTTCTAGCAGGAAGCTTTTTCAGGCCGAGCTCAACTACACTACCACTGAAAGGGAAGGTTTGGATATGGTTTATGCTCTACAAAAATTTAGACATTATCTATTGGGTGGTCATTTTAAATTCTTCATTGATCATTCTGCTTTAAAATATTTGGTTAATAAGCTTGTGCTGGAAGGCAAAATTTGTAGATGGTTCTTGTTGTTTCAGGATTTTTCTTTTGAGGTCATTGTTAAGCGAGGTAAATTAAATGTGGGTCCCGACCATTTATCTAGACTGGAGTCAGGAGAAAGTGGTGGAGCTAGATGACCAACTGATGCAAATATTTTCAAAGTTGAAGATCTTCCTGATTACTTATCTGACATTGCTTTTCTTTCTGAGCATGGGTGTTTTCCCTAAAGGTTATTTCTCAACTCAAGAGAGACACCTAGTGGTTCATGCAACAGATTATCACCTGATTGTAGGTCAGATGTACAAGTTGGGATTGGAAAATATTCTCAGACGATGTTTACTTGACCATGAAAGATTGGATATCTTGTGGGAGTGTCACAGTGTAGTTATGGGAGGCCACGTAGGATATAAGGCAACAACACATAAAAAATTACAGTCAGGATTGTGGTGACTGATTGTGTTCAAGGATGCCAAAAACTATGCCATAACATGTGATGTTTTTTAGGGGGTTGGTAAGTCATCATGCAGGGATGAGTTATCGTTACAAATTATTCGAAAATTTCATGCCTTTGAGAAGTGGGTTGTGGACTTCATCGGTCCCATTAATCCACCGGCTAAACACTCAAAGGAAAAACACATCATCACTACAATCGATTACTTAAATCATTGGGCTAAAGAAAAAATTGTTTGGGATTGTTCTACGAATACAACATCTAAGTTCATATTTGAGAATATCATCACTAGATTTGGGTTCCCTCAGATTTTAACTAACAATCAAGGATCCCACTTTATCAGTGAGACTATTGCTACTCTTACTAGGGAATTTCTCATTCGGCACCATAAGAGAAATATGTATCATCTGCAATCTAATGGTACAGTGGAGGCGTTTAAAAAAATACTATAAAATGGATTGACTAAATTTTGTTGCATTAATCGAGATGTTTGGGATGAAAGAGTTCCAATAGTATTATGGGCATACATGACTACTACAAAGAAACTGCATAAGTATACTCCATTCCAACTATTTTATGCCAGAGAAGTAGTTGTCCCCGCCGAGTTCATCACTTTGATTTATATAATGCACAAGTCACTCACATGACAGATGACAAATTAGTTGTGGAACGACTCACAGATTTGTTGGCATTGGATGAAACCCGATTTTTGTCCAATTTTCATCAAATAGTCGAGAAGGCTAGACACAAGGCTTGGTATGATAGGCACAATAAGGCCAATACATTTGTGTAGGGTGATCAAGTTCTGTTATATAACAGTAAGTATCAAAAGCATCCAGGGAAACTGCAGATGCATTGGCTTGGACCTTGTATAGTTTCAGAAATTCGTGATTCTAGAGTTGTTAGACTCGCATAACTTGATGGAATTCTTCATCCAAAATGGGTGAATGGAACACGTTTAAATCCCTACATTTATGCTTAATATGATAAATTATGCAACGCTCCTGTCGTCGGGAGTGTATTCAATAGTTAGGATTTCACTTGTGTTCTTGTTTTCCTTCTGTCAATAAAATGGTGATGTGTCCAATTTTCACTTGTCTTAGAGTCTATTTGTCATTGTCAACTTATCCATCCTGGACATCACCTTTGTAGTTGGGGAGGTCCAAATCAAATATTTTTGTATTTAATAACTTCAAGTTTGAAATCTACACCCTGTTGCTATCACTTCGTTCGTTAACTACCGTTGTTACCTTTTTTCTTGTTGTCCCATCACTATCAGTCTATGTCATTTAAAGTTCAGCAATTTTCAGTACCTTTCTAGTTAATCGGTGGTGCGACAATCACTTTTTTGTTCGCTACTCTATCTTGTTATCATGTTCCCGCTAATGTTATTAATTTCCAAAATTGCTCTTAGATTTTGCTTCGTTCAATGGGCACATCCGACGTTAATTCCACATTACCACCACATTATATATTTTAATAACTCCTAGTCACGTCACCTCCTAAGTTTTTCCTATATACTCATATTTTCTTGATTGTTCAATGTTATTGTCTTTTCTTCCAGTTAGTTGCATATCCAGTCCTGGAGCCACCTGAGCATTCACTGAGCCCGCACCTGCGCCTCTGTCCACCAGTTGTATTTGTTTACTAACACTGGTTTTCTACGATGGTTTGCACTTCTTGTCGGGGGTCCATTCCCAAAGTCATTGTTCCAGCAAGTTTTATTGATGCATTTATCGAGGTGTTGGATGATCTCCATTGGAAGGTCAAGCAAACTCGGTTGCTTGACATTAATCTCGTTGATGCATCATAGTACCCATAGATGGCTATCCATACATTTATGGATTGATTGGCCCTCTTGAATGGTGAATTTCAAAGAGACTGGAAATCATCTTTCATGCCCCTCTGGGACACTACCTTGTTGAAATTGCGTGACTTACCGGTGTTTGGAACTACTGGAGAAGTCGCACGATGTACCAATTTTCTTATCATCAGAGTACACAATGGGACTTTATGGCTGGAAAAATCCTACCCCATCCATGTTGAATATATTCATAAGTTGATTGGTCTCGCCATGGAAGGGAAAGACGTCACACAAGGCTTCAATGGATCAAGGAAGCACGGTCGGAAGAAGGGCGGGATTATTTTATATGAAAGATATGGAACATGGAGAAGAGGTTGTGGTGCACTCATTCACCTAATCAACGATGAGAAGGTCCATTTTTCTCGCTACATAATTGCATGAAATATCATGAATATTTACTTGTGAGGCGAGTGTACGCTCAATATGTCATTGCAGTGGTTGAGTTTAACAAAAATGGTGCACCTTTGAACTAGGTAAAATACATGGTCACATAGATGTTGCAAGTCTGCGTCAATGTGCATAAGCAGGCCACATAGTTCATCTATGGATACCTATTAGTCGCATTTTCTATGTGGAATTGGTAGTTGCCTTAGGGTTGATGCCTTTACCATGAACCCGATAGCCAAATCGCCAAGCTCTTCAACCCCCAGCACAACCACACTATTACTACTCACTCCAAGGACCATGATGATGCCTTTCTCCAGTTACAAAATGATCTTATTTCTACCACACAATGCCCAAGGATTCCATAGGCGCTGCTCAACAGGCACACCCATAACATTTGGTTTGGTATGAACCATGACTACACATTTGTGAGGCCCTTAGCTATAGCTCCATCCATTTTTCAAACCCCTCTATTGCCTTTCTATTTGGACGAGGAAATTTTGGACAAGGAATTCATGGGTTGGCTCGAAGCTATGAAGGAAAATAAGAGATTGGGTTTTACCTACTCGATGACTCCCATTTTGCAATGGTCAACTACTATGCAGATGCATGGTGTAGGTCCCAACTCGACAAAGAGAGATCAGAAATGTTCAAGTTCATAGGATAGGGCAGATGAAGGTGAATAGGAAGCACTACCTCAAGGGCCAGTTCAGATTATATTCTCCTCCATCCCTGACGACACCACTATCTCGAGTAAGCAGTTGTGTGGGGCCTTTTCTTCCTCTTTTCCTATGAAAAAACAATGCACTAACTCTCCTTCTAAGTCTACCGCATGTTATCGCACAAGTTTTAGGTTGGGAAAAGACTGACCCAACCACCAAATGGAAACAACTTTAAGAAAACCTATCGATTGTCACCTTAGGCAAGTATTCTCATCACTTTAGAGATGATAGAATCACCTCAAAGGGGAATCCCAGTGATCCTAGGGGGAATGAGATGGAAAGTGAAGACATGAAGGAAGTTCCCCCTATAGGTCAATATAGAAGATTCAGAAAGGCTTGGGAAAGATTCTAGTTCGTAGCCAATGGTTTCCAAGAGATAAGAACAACTGCAAAGAATGTTGTACCTGCTCGAGATACAAGAACAAGTCGAGTATATATGTATAAATTTAGGTGGACAAGCAATTTAAGCTTGTTGTCCCTAATTGCAGCAGTAAACAACAATGTATATCAGCAATAGAATAAGTATTAAATCTGCTAAATAATTTCTAAAATTACAACAAATGATGCAAGAAATAAGTTAGATAAACACTAGTGATACTCAAGAATGAAAGCACAAGACTTTAGAAATGAAACAATGTTGTAATAAAAAGTTATTGCAGATATATTTTTCAGCCTTATCTATGTAGAAAAAAAAAATTTACAGAAGCAAATCCAACCACCAAAACTCACAAAGAATCAACCCAAAAGTTGTGCTAGGCCAAGTAGATTAATATGGCAAACTCTTAGCAACTTTTGACGGTTGAAAAGAAAGTTACGAATAAAAAAGTGTTAGGGTTTCTGCAGCCCTAATGGTTGTAGATGAAATTTTATAACAGCAGAAAGAAGTACTTAGGTAAAGATGATGCCCTAGTGGCTCAATCAAGCATATATAGAGCAAAGAATTGATTCCAACTTAGACAACCTTCAAATCATAAAATTTCACGTTAACCAATGCCATATTTTATATCTCCAATGCAATTATACTAGTGTATTTAGCTATTGGGTTATGGAGTCAAGTAAATAAAGAGATAAACAATGCTATCTCCTTGGGGTTGTAAAACCTCTTACTCCCCAAGTCAAACAAATGCTAAGATAGGAGATACTAGGAGGGTGTAAACCCTTTTACTTCTTTTAGTAAAATCTTGTGCAACAAATAACTTCTAGACAAAAATGATAGATATTGGTGGGGTTGTAAATCTTTATATTCCCCAATAAATCTAGCAAATCAAACTTGTCACTAAGCAATGAAGCATCAACAATATAAATCCTTACCTAGTTCAAGAAATGACAATATAAGCCTCCTCTTACCAGGACAAATCCACCACAAATGCCAAAGAAAAAATCCAAGAAGGGTAACACACTACTTCTTCCACCAATAGCATAAAGAAACCAAGACAAAACAACAATAGAGAAGAGGTTGCCCAAGGAGGGCACAAATTTTAGCCAAATACTTCTCACAATGGGAGAGTTATGTTATGAAATGAGATTCACATGATCTTTATTTATACAAAATGTTTAAAACATAGTTTGTCCACTTAATTAGGGTAAAACATAAGATAAGGGTTCAACAACCCTTATATTACCCCTTTACACAAATAATAATATTTAATTCATACTTTTGCACATTAGAAACCCTAAAACAAGATGACGTCACCCCTTAAGGGAGACGTTTTGACACTTTTCAATTTATTGGAGAAGAATGTGAAGGTAATTGGGGCTCCTAGAGCTTCCTCTTCATGCACCAAGGTCAATCCATGCCTCCTACGGTCAAATCATGCCAAGTTTCAACAAGTAACACCTCCATCACCACCAAACCCTATCCCTAGGTGACGTCAAGCCTCAAAAAGTGACTTTTTGCACCTCCTAGGCAAGTCATTTGGCATGTGAGGGATAGGTAATGTCTTTCAAGGTGTCTTCTAGGCCTCCAAAGGCAAGTCATCATGATCCGATATGTGAGCCCTTGGCATCCAACCTGTGGGCTTCAAAACCCATGGAAGCCCCAGCTAGGATTACTCCTCCAAAACTGTCCACCAAACAATATCCTGAAAAACAAATAGGCACGCCCTCAAAGAATCTCAATTCAAAATATCATGACAAGTAAAAACCACATCTAATAAACAAGGCCTCTAAACATGTGCATCAAAACTACCTCATCAAATTAAACAAATGATCCAAGAACCTATACAATTGACCAAGTTTAGGTATGGGAATGTCATAAAAGTCCTATTGGGTAGACCAAAACCCTCAAGTAGGGGATGCTCCCAGGGATGCCCCTTCAAGGTCATGTAGTGGATGATGAGGTGGATAGGGGGTTTAGACTTCATAGGTCCGTGAGTTTCATGAAATACAAGGGCTCGTATTATTTCATTTATGGGTGCTTTTGTAGGGGGTGTGTTGCACCTTCTTCCTCAATGCAACCTTTTTCCAAGCCCATTTATTGCCATTTATTAATTAATTAATGATCCAAACACTTGTGCACTCCCAATAGTGAACTGATTAGCTTGGGGGGTAGTAACATAGTGTCACTTGAAAGAATAGGTTCACAAAGTGCCATAGGGGTAACCATGTAAAGCGTTATAACGCACTTGTGTTAGTATTACCTTCAAGAGGGATATTTATTATGTGTTTGATATTTTGCAGGTCTTCAATTATTTTAAGAGAATCAGTTCATCATTCTCAAGAACTGTCTAGGTGAGCATCTAGAAGGTTTATATTTCAGGCTCTTATATTTTTCCAACAACCATCCCCCCAGGCCTCCATCCCCTTCTTCCCATGGAATGAGGTACATGCCCTTCTTTGGTCACTAAGGTCAAAGGGCCTAAAATGAGGTAAATGTGATGGGAATTCAATGAGCGGAAAGTGATAATTATGGTCGTGAATGGTACGATGACCCCTCAAGGGACCCTCAGTTGAACCCCTTCCCCAAAATTTGGCAACTTACTAGGAAATCGATGGCACTCACCAAGGTGAAACATGGTCAAAAACATAATGTCCAAGTAGGCATTATAATCAAAAGCAACTTAAAAACCACATGCTTAAATTCCTCAAATATTAGGGTGATTACCTTCCACAATACCTTACTTGTACCACATGGAGAAAGACCCATGTTCCTTCCAAAATCTAGCTGGTGTGGTGGATGCGCTGACGATGGATCCAAAATGTGGTGATAGAGCGGGATTCCATATGTGCAAGTGGACACTGCTAGTCATGTGCTCTCTCGGCACTCCATATCTGCAACTTTAGGGCCTAGAGACATGATCTCCTTAGTTATCCCACAAAATGGGGATAACATCGTCGACCCCATTATCACAAAATCCACTCCTCTATCTTTCCTCCTTCCACCCACTCGCACCACCACCTCCTTTCCCTCTTTAGTTTCTATTATCACTATTATCGATGATCCACCTGTCCGGACCCAGTCCACTTTCGTTATGGAGGAGCTTAACCATCCACCACCTAGTTCAACTGTAGATGCCCCATATTCCACTCCATGGTCCCCGAACCATCATATCGACACTACTACACCCGCCCCTTCTGGCCTTTCCATGGTGACTCCAGGAACCTTTATCCCCACTCCATCCATTTTCCCACTTCCACAAGTCCATGTTCCCCTTGACACGCAACTTGAGTCCCTACTCTCTATAGGGGTTGGGAAATTTCCTAAAGTGCTGGAACAAATGAATCTTGAGTCTCCAGACACTCAAATGGACACCTAGGATGACACTTAGTCATCCCAAAGTGTGAGATCAATTAAAGAACAGACAGTTCCAATGTTTCAAGACCCTCAGCAGTGTCGCGCTATCTTGGATCTATGCCTCGAGAAACCATATGTGGTTTCAACGCTCTCATAGGAATTCCAACATAGGCTTGCACGTAATTTTCGTGTGTGTTCGGCTAGTCTTGATGGTGTTGGTACTCCCAACATTTTAGAGTGCTTTGTTCCTCATGGCCAACCGCTAGAATCATGGTTTCCAATGGATTTGTCTCTCACCAGTGGAGAGATTGTCACTTAGTATACCCCCCATATCTTACAAATTATGTGTGCATCCACTCACCAATTGGAGCACATGATTATCATGACTGAACAGGTTAATGACAAGCTAATGCAACAGTCACAATAAGTGTGCCAGGATATAATTACCACATCTTCATCCTGATAATATGAGCATGGATTGCATGTGTAGGATGAATCCACTATTGTGGCCATGTCAGATAATTTTTTCAATTCTGGCCCCAGTTTAGACAGGTCGCACCAGAGTTTCTGGAATACATTACCGTGATAACGCCTACAAAACTAGTCACCAGCTTGAGGCTATTAAACTCCAGGAGGAAGAGAATCCC
Source organism: Picea mariana (assembly GCA_032191745.1). Lineage (NCBI taxonomy): Eukaryota > Viridiplantae > Streptophyta > Pinopsida > Pinales > Pinaceae > Picea > Picea mariana. Next base: position 93,970 of record JASDQU010108248.1, on the reverse strand, counting down.
AAGGCTCTACGCAAGAAAATCAACTAGGTCATTGTCAAAGGTGATAGCATTTGTTTATCCCTCCATTCTTGGGCTGGTGAATGTCGGGATCTATTTAATATGGTCAATGACTAGGTCAGATTATTGGAGCACTACAACAAGCTAGTTCAAGAGTTGTGTGCAGAGCTTAACCAAATGAACATGGAAGTGAAGACTATCGATGATTCTATTGAGAAGCAAGATAAGTTTGCATAGATCCAAGTAGTGGATTAAAAGATGGATGTGCTACATGATTCTACTCAAGCTACGAAGAAACAACTTAGGGAATTTTGCCCTGCGATCCAATCTACTTATATCTCACTGCAACACTTGGATTTAGTTGCCTACTCCAAATGTAATGTCATGTTGAAAAAAAATATTGAAGAGACAACTATTGATCTAAGCTAAGAATTCTTCATAGGTGCATATATTCTTGTCAGGAAATGGTAAGAAAAATTGGACCAATATGATCAGTTCTGCCAGCGAGCAGTGAAGATCTTCCATGATTTGTGCCCTCTATTTGAGGAATACCATAGTAAGGAAACGAAAGGTTGACTCGGAATGATTCAAAGGTTATGGTCGAGGCTTGTTGGGCCCTCTGTTTTTTAGGGATGTTCAGTTTTGCAGAAATGCTAAAATTTTGCGGAGAGCACGACAGCTCAACAAAAGACTTGATATGGCGAAAAATAGTTAGAAGAGCGGAAAGATAACTGCAAGAGTGCCAGTAGCGAAAATAGATCATGCGCCACTAGATGAGTAGTGGAAAGGAAAAAGAGACTTGAGCACATCCAAGGAAGAAAAATCAAGAAAAGACAGTGGAATCAAGATTTCAAGAATCACCCAAGGGAAATATATAAACATGGAATTATGTAATGCAAAAAGGGTTAACCATTGTCACTATTGTTGCCTTAGAAATATTGTAAATGATTCTTGAATGTCATTGTGTTTACGTAGAGGCTTATAGTTTGTATTGGGTATATGGGACTAGCTTATGTTGCGTAAACTAATGTATGAGGGATGCACTCCATGTATGAATGTTTTAAGATGTTTCTAATACAAGAGATTTATCGAGCTCTAACATTTTGTTATACTGCATGTGAATCCATAGTTTCTATGTTGCACAATTACGCATGTTTTGTGTATTTATCATAGAATTATTTTTTATGAATATCTTCTTACGTATAGATGTATGATTCTAAATATGATGATGCTAAACCCAATTATGCATTCTCTTTAACTCACTTCACCACACACACATATTGGTTGTGCTTCATGTGAGACCTCCTTCCTTTGCATAAGGTTGAATATGTTGGTGCTCCTACACTATAGCGATATCTTTGTTGGCAACCTCTGAAAACCCCGGTCTCCAATTTTGTGCCAATAGTTGTGCCCCTTCGCAAACCCACACTCAACCAACTCATTGTGCCCCTTCCATGGACTTAGTGCACCCATCCAAACCCACATGCCCCTTTCTTTGTGTGCTCCTCAGGATGATCGTCCCGACTCCTCGTGGGTGTGTCAATGGGGTCGTCCAACCTCTCCGGTTCACCCATGTTTCTAAGGAAAGATGGGCCCACTCCTTGAGAATGCTCTCAAGTTTCCCCACCCCTTCCCAAACACAACCCAATTCTTTGTCAATCATTCTAAGGAAATTAAGTTGTGTTCCCCCTTGGGCATGCACTTCACCATCGTGCCCCAAGGTGCTCATTCTCACACCCAAAATTCTTTGTTCACCAAACTGATCACCTCTTCCTTGTGCTCTCCATCCATTCTATCACTAAATCCACCCAAGGAGCACACACACTTGGTGGTTTTAATGGGAGACCTTACATCCTCCCCCACTCCAAGTTGTTGTCATCCTCAGAAACATCCATCGATCTCCATGGCATATTTTCCCAAACTTTGTATCTTGTCGACACTTAGCAATTATTGTCTCCTCAACTGTTGGTGTCAAGGAAAACTCCCCTTAGGAAGTTACATGAGTCTATGAAGTGTCACTTCTCTTTGACTTATTGTTTCTTCCATACTTCAATCCATTTTCTCATTCTTTCGTGCATTGAATCCCCTTGTAACTTTGGTTGATTGGGTAGATAGTCCAATCATCGCGCCTCTGTATCAAGAACTCACATATTCACATTCAAACATTTTTTTATGTCTGCAAACTCATCACATTCTCCACTCTTCATTTCCTTGATCTGTCAAGTCACCTTCTACGATCTCAACAATTTTCACCAAGGAACTTACTCAAGGCACTCCATTGGCCTCATTGATTCCCACTGAGACAGCGATCCAACGTGTTGAATTCTAGTTTGAAGGTGAAGGGGATGATTTATTGGGCTATCACCCTCATCTTCAATCTGTCCTAATTCCATTGGCGAAGTGTCACCATACTTATGTGTCATGTACATAAGCAGTGGTACACTTGAACCAATTTTTCCTTCGCACTCCTCCATGAGTCATTCTAGCTTAGGGTCATACGGCCATTCACCATGTCCAAGTTTTCTAGAGGAGGAATCAACCTCTTTCTTGGTTCTCCTCCACCAGGTTTGGTGTGTCTCCTTCACATCCTCTTGGTCCACAAATGGTCTTTTCTCCTATTCAATGAATTGCTCTGGCATATTCATCTTTTTGACTTCCTCTGATCTACACTGCCACTCATCGACCTTAAAACAGAAATCGGCTAAGCCATCCACTGTCTTAGCCATATCTCTAATAATCTATTTAACATTCAAAATTGTTCATTCCACTGACATGAACTTCCTTTCATTTTCTACCTTAGAGTATTTAACCATTACCCCACATCATCCAAGTTTGTCTCCAAAAGGTTGCTTGCTTTGGTTTTCTTCAACAACCATCTGCAAGGAAGACATTTGTGTGCCTCCCTTCTTCCTCCTTATGGTAGGAATCAAACATGGAGTCTGTCTTGAGAAAATATCCAAATTGTTCATGTGAGAAATCAATGTTTCCTTTTCCTTCCTCATGAAATCTTGTCCTAATACAACTTCAAAATTGTCCATAGGAACAACGGTGAACTTGTCTTTCTTCACCAATCACCAAGCTTCACTAAGATTTCCTTCACCACACAAACAACCCTCTCTACACCTACATTGACTTTCTTGAAGATTGCTTGTGTCGGTTCAGGATACAACCCTTGCCTCTACACCTATTCTTCCCTCAAAAGTTATGAGTAGCCCCACTTTCCAGCATGACTAACATTGACTTCATGTTGAGTTCGGCCTACACATAGCAAAGTTTCAACTTGCATTTCTCTTTGCTCTCTATGGATTCACCCTCCATGACAGCATTCAAGACCTACAAGACTCCAACATATGGGTTGTTTTCCTTCTCTAAAGAATTCAAATTTTGTTTGAAAGGACAATTCTTTGCATAGTGCTCCTTGGAAAAAATCCAACATGAAATCAACTTCTTCTATTTCACTACATCCATTTGCTTGGCGTTGTCTTTGCTTCCCTTGGAAATCTGCATCTTTCCTTTGTCTTTCCTCTTCCCCTTCCCTTGTTGTTTCTTCTCACTTTGGGTGTCCTCACTGTTACTCAAACCTTTTATGGTTTCACCCTAAAAGTCCAAAAGTTTGTTTGTTGTGGTGATTACTACTGCAAGAGTCTACACATTCTGTCATCGCAACTCACTCTGTGCCCACAATTATAGACCATTCATGAAGTGGAAAAGTATATCTTCTTCTGACATGTATTTGACATCCAACGTGAGCCTCGTAAACTCCTTGATGTAGGTTTGGATCTTACCAGTGTTCTTGAGAGCCAACAATTGATTCCTTGCTATCCATGCTTGGTTTCTTGGACCAAACTGTGTGTTCAAGGCTGCCTTCATTTCTACCTAGTTTTAGATATTCTCAACGATTATCCCATCTGCTAAGTCTTCCACTTGGTTCCTCCACTGAATATTAGTGGTTGATGTCAAGAACATTGTTGCGACATTCACCTTGGTTTCATCCAAACTTTTGTTCAACTACTCCAAGTATTACTCAATGTCCCAATAGAATTTTCCCAACAACTTAACGTTGTGAGTTCCATCATATGGCTTGGGTTCTTTTATTTTGATCCTCATCGACATGAAAGTAGAGCTTTGTTCATTAGCCAAATATTTTTTCAACAATGTGATGGTGTCATATTAGTCCTTAAGCATATGTGTGACTGTGGTAAGTAAATCCTACCCTACCTTGATTTTATCCTAAATGTCATCGGTAAAGGTGTCATTCATCACATATGTAGTGGCCTGGCACTCCAAAACAGGTTTTTTAAACCCACGCCTCATATTTTCCATCTCAGAATCCATCTAATCGACCTTCTCACCATGTTGGCACAATGCATCTGTCATCTACTCAACAACATTCTGCAAGATAACGATCTAAACCTTTATTTTATCAATCTTGGGCTCCTTCTTGGTGTCACTAACATCAGCCATGGATGACCCTACAAATATATTCACTTTACTTGCGAAGGGTTCATCCAAGGCACCCAAGAGTCCATCTCAAGACTTCTTCAAAAAAATTTGGTTACTTTTGTGATCGGGTCTATGACAACTTCTATGAAAACCATTTGTTTATTTGCCTTGACCCAATGCTTGGTTCACCCACAAAAATATGTGCTTGGATTTCTCAAGGGTTGTTTTGAGTTATTCTCCCAATTCATGACTTCTTCTGCAACTATTCCTTTCACTTCCATCACAACCCTCCAAATTTTCGCTCAGGTTGCCTCTACGATGGTTCAGTTTTTTGAAACCTTTATCAAACCTGCACCCAAATTGTCTCACCAATAAGTGTGCCCCTCCCCACAATTTTTCTGAATATAGTAGTGATGAGGAGCACGAAAATATTTCTTTATTTTTTCTCTGATACCACCTGTCATGAAGGTGACAACATGGTGAAGATCTCACCAAACTGTCTCACAAAAAAATCTTTGATACCACATGTCATGACCCCATAGGACGCTTGATCAGATCTTTTGATTGTTCACCTCCTAAGGGAATGCAACACCATGACAGTTCTTACTTGGTTTCTTAGCATACCAAGAATACTTCATCTATACTATGCCTCTTCACCTAGAGCATACCCATACTTGGTTCTAGGCTACCGGTGAGTCACACTCCTACTCTAGTGGTGATCCGGATTTAGGAGCGGAATGAATTGATTAACAGACTAAATACAATAAACATGGGGATATGAAGAATAACACAGATATCTAGTGAACAATATCTTCTACTGAATAATGAAATAGGATCAAACTTAAAACTGCAAAACTGAAACACTTGCTTGAATGGTGGTAGCTATCTCTGAGAAGAGATGTGGCTGCTACCTGCATCCATCTAAGAATAATGGACTAAAATGAGGCTCTAGAGGCCTTTTTGATATTACTCATGAATGCCAAAACCCTATACATCCAAAAACCTAACCCTAGAAGGTGAAACACCAAAAGTCATGTGGGCCCCTATGGGTAAGTTGGTGTAAGTTGGTACCTCAACTTCCCAGGGTCATAACGTGTGTATACGACCTCCGTTTTAGGCACATGATATTCTGTTGGAAAGGTATTTTAGATAACTACACATTACGTCGTCAAACTCTAACTTCATCTACATTTTGACTGTGGCAAGCCACAAAAACAATGTTTAGTGCCCAAAACAACCCTGGAAGTACAACAAGATGTGTTGAAATGAAAACATACAAAATAATCCATTTGGATTAGGCGAGAGGCCACCAGTATCCATGTGGAGGATGTGTGGGGCTTAAGATAACCCCAAAAGTGTAGAACCCACAATTACAAAGAAGTACAGAAGAACGTGCTGAACAAAAACGAACAAGAGGAGCTAGTTGGAATAGGTGGATGTCCACCAATTTCCACCTAGATCAATCCTCCCCCCTTAGGAAGCAATGGTCTCCATTACGTTGAGTTCCCCCATCAGGTAAGGAAAATTTTGTTGGATTTGGCCCCGGTTGAGCCACTTTCCTTGGTGTAGGATTTGCCCTACCTTGACAACCCAAAAATGATGGATCCTCTGCTAGCGAGTTCCCTTGACCTATGTGTCCACTATATGATCAGTGGATGCTTGTTCCATGCAGTGGGGGTTGAGCTCTATGGGTGTCAGTTGTTCTGCGATCTCTGAGGTGTCCAATAATGGTGAAAATTATGGTCAAAGGAGGTCCACATTGAACACTGGGTGCAGGCCAAGGAAGGGTGGAGTGTTTAGCTCAAAAGAGTTTCTACCCACAACCTTGGTGATAGTGTAAGGCCCATAGAAAAGCGGGTAGAGATCTCGATGGGGCCCAGTGATACGATACTTCTGTAAATGTAACCAGACTTTGTCACCCACCCAAAACTGGTGTGGTACCCTGTGTTGATCATGGCGTTCCTTGTACTTAGCATTGGATTTCTGAAAAATCTCCTGGACCTGTTGGCGGATGTGTTGAATCCTCTCAATTAATCTGGTAGCTTTTTCAATCACATACTGATCATGGTAAGATTATGTATGTGTGGTGGAAAGAGGAAGTGCAACATCAATGGTTCCCAAGGGTTGGAATCCCAGACCTACCTGAAATGGGATATGGTCGGTGAAGCTATGGAGATCTCTATTGTAATTGTGTTGAACATAGGGGAGACTCTCATACCATGTATGGGGATGCTTAGAATTTTACATGTGCGGGATGTGCACAATAATCCAATTGACGACCTTTGTTTGGACGTCTATTTGGGGGTGGAAAGCAGTGGATTTTGTGAGCTTGGTGTCCAACAATGACCAGAGACTCGACCAAAATGTGTTGAGGAACCTATTGTCTCGATTGGAGATGATGGTATGCGGTATCCCAAAGTGGACCCACACTCGTTTGAAGAAGAGCTTGGCAATATCTGTCGTTGTGATATTCTTCTTGCAGGTTGTGAGGATGGCCATCTCCGAAAACCGATCAACGACCACAAATACGCAGTCATTTCCTTGCTTGGTGGATGGAAGGCCCGACATATAATCCATTGAGATTGATTCCCAAGGCTTCTCGAGAGTAGGAAGAGGGGTGTATAAGCCTTGTTTCTTGATGGTTGGCTTGGAAATGGCACAGGAAGTGCAAGATATGATATACTTGCTGACGTCTTATCGAATTTTTGGCCAATAAAAATGTTTTTGAAGAACGACCATAGTTTTCTCCACGCCAAAATTTCATGCCATCCGACTGTAGTGGGCTTCCCAAATTAGCTTTGCACGCTTTCCTGTAGGAACATAGAGATGGCCCAGTTGGCATAAGATTTCATCCTAAATGTGAAAATCGGTGACAATCGTGCCTATACCCAATAGTTGATAGGTGGTGGTGAAGTCTCGATCTTGCTGATAAAGTTGGGGCCACTCAGATGCTTCATGTCCATAGGAATGGAGTACAGTGGTGAGCGCAGCCACAGGAGGTCGACTGAGATAGTTAGCGACACAATTTGAGATACATGTATTATACTTAATGTTGAGACGGAACTTCTGTAGGTAGGTGGACCACTTTTGATGGCAGTTGTTTTGCAATTTTCCCTGTGTCTGTATGAACTGTAGAGGCTTGTGATCAGTGTGGATGATTGTCTCTTTTCCAAGAATGTAATGTTTCCATTGACGACAGGCTTGTACAATGGAATACATTTCCTTGTCATAGGTGGGGTATTTCTGAMYAGTATCYGAGAGTGTCTCACTATGGTATCCCAACGGATGACCGTGTTGAGTGAGAACTGTTCCCACAGCATAGTCAGATGCATCARTCTCATTCTCGAATGGTTGTTGCAGATCGGGCAAGGAGAGTACTGGAGMTGAGCACAAGCAATGCTTCAGATCATCGAATGTTCATTGTTGTTCCTTCCCCCACACGAACTTGGTCATGCCACCGCCCTTGGTCACCTGGCTGAGGGTCCATGCCAGGTAGAAGTTGGCTAGTCCCAAGAATATCTGAAGCTCGGTCAGTATGGTATGGGCTGGCCAGTCACGGATGAATTGGATCTTAGTTGGATCAACATGTACCCCATGCTCATCAAAAATGTATCCTAAGTACTGAACCTTGTTCATGTCAAAAGAGCATTTTTCCAAGTTGGCATATAGCGTGTGCTGCTACAGAGTGCTCAAAACCTATTGAATATGTCGCATGTGTTCCTCCCACGTTCTGTTGAAGATGACGATGTCATCCAAATATACCACCAAAAAGGATTTGGTGAAGGGTCTCAATACATCATCCATCAACCTCATGAAAGTGGTCGGTGTATTTTTTAAGCCAAGGGCATGACTAGCCATTCGAAGAGACCTTCTTTATATTTGAACGGTGTTTTCCATACATCAGTTGGTTTGATGCGAACCTGGTGGTAGCTAGAATTTAGGTCAATCTTGTTTAAAAAAATTTCCCCCTTGAGTTGGTCAAGAAGGTCATCAATCCTAGGAACGGGGTACCAGTTCCTAACTGCAATTTTGTTTAAGGCTCTGCAATCAATGCAGAGTCACCAAGTCCTGTCCTTCTTCTGCACCAGTAAAATCGAGCTTTCGCAAGGGGAAGATTTGGGATTTATGTGCCCCTTTTGAATAATCTCTTGGATTTGACACTTGATTTCATCATTTTCCATCAGTGAGTGATGATAGACTGTTCCATTAGGTAGAGGTGTGTTGGGGTTCAGATCAATTGGATGCTTGACTTGGCAGTGTGTCGGTACCCCTATAGGTGAGGAGAAGATGTCTATGTATTCTTCCACGATCATGTCCACTTGATTTTTCTGCAAAGAGAGGCTCTGTGTAGAGGCCGTGGATGTGGCGGTGACCTTCTACTTACTATCAGCACGAATCACAAAGAAGACGAACTTCCTGGTCTGTGAGATGATTGTTGACAATTAAAATGTAACGATGAATTCTACCCGCAAAGTATTTACAGTTGCTATGATTTAACCATGTCACTAATCATTGTGATCGATTACCTAGACACATATATGCAAGAGAAATATTAGTGATCACATAATCAAAACAAAGAAAGAAAACCTATGAAAAAAATCTTAAAGGGAAAGAAGTTATGTTTGAGCTATGATAAAGGGTTATATGCAAATAGAAAAGTAAAGCAATGTTAGTGTTAGTCCTAACTATTATGCTATGGTTGGTTAGTGGGCTATGAAAATTTCACTAGATTTGAATTGGGCACATATAGCTTTGCAATATGTATGATGGCATAGAATTGTGGCAAGAGTTAAAGTGTAAGTGATATTGGGTGGCGCACTATGCAAAGGGTTCTTCGCAGATTTCAAATGGTTTGGAATTGAATACATGGTTTAATTGATTGGTGAATTTTTTGTTGTCTCGTACTTCGAATTGAGTAGGCCAGGAGATGGAAGAAACATGCATTTATTCATGTCACTCCATACCCCCCCTATCGGTCGTCACCCTATCACTGTTCCTTGTTGCATTTTCGGTCTGTTGGTTGGGAAGCTATGCATTTCAGGCTCTTGGAAAGAAGAAGGCTCGGCCAACTCGCCCTTTTAAGCATTTTGTTACAGAAATGGTTATTTTTCTCTCCATCCATTAAATATTCTCTATGTATGAACAAATAATGGCTCAGTCATGCTTGGATTTTTTGTGTTCCTGAGAATTTTGAATGTGAAATGTGTGTTATTTCTCTCTGCGATGATTGTAAAATGTTTCGGATTGCAAGAAAAGGAAATGGGTTTTGTTTAAGTTCTGTATTGACTGGTTGCTCGATCGGTTTAATATAGTGATGGGTCTCTATGGATAATAAGTGAATATGTTACATATCACTTTGTATTGATGGTGGAGGGTTCCGTTCTATGTATTACCGTCGGTTATTTTCATTCCCTCATAGTCATGATTGTAACCCTTATCCAGTTGCATTTGGATGGCCATTAGTTGTCGTGTTATTTCTTCAAACCCCGAGTCATGGTTGTTGGCTCATTCTTATTGTATTTTCACTGAAGTATCCTAAGATCCAGTCTTTGGGTGGTCATAACATTAACATGTACTACATGGTTTTAGGGTGATACAAGTTATATCTCAGCGTTATGATGTATGCGTCCTCACTGGTATTGTTGACAGGTTGTTCAAATCTTAAGAAAATGGACAGAGATTTTATATCTCTATGTGTTATTTTAATAACTATCATTGTTCATTTAAATTCGCCTCTCCTCTGCAAGTGTTAAATGCACTATGTGCATTGGGTTATTATTTGCCTGCCTTTTCTCTCCTCGGGTGTTAATCATTGGTATTGTCCAGGACTTGGAGTAATAAGAGGATTGTGTGGCTCATTATTTTATCTTTTTCGAGGGTATTCTGCCTATGATTGATAAGTCTCGGAAGACCTCCATCTCTCTGTACTATGGTTAAAATATAAACGCGTTCTTGTTGTCTCCCTGCATTTAATTGTGACAGACCCGATTGGATTTCCAACTGTCTTTTCTCCCTTCGGGCACCTTCTTGTTTTTCAAATATGAGTTTATCAGTGGAATGGCTATGGAGATTTTTCGTCGATTCTCTGTCTCATCTTTCTATGATAAAATTGGTTGAACAGTTATAGGCACTTGCATACAGTCGAGAACTGTCTTCTTTCATTATGGTGTTTTTACTAGCGTGGTCTTAATTGAAATTGGAAACACCTGTGTGTTTTGCTAGGCCCGATCAAGGTTATAGCTATTTTTAAAAATGGTGTCTGTGTGTAATTGGTTATGTTCACTTCGTATATATTATTGGATCATCGTACAGATTATCAATGGTTTTAAAAGGAATTTCTATTAATAGTGATAAGGCTCGGGTTTTATGTTGATTGTTGTTTCATTGCAACATATTGTTGATTGATATGATGAAGACTCTGTGTAATCAAGCATATTTTGGAAGTTTGTTTGTATTTGAAAAAAATGACCCGTGTATATTTTAAATGGGTCCGATTGTAAATTGGTACACAGTGGATGCTGATTATTATAGTGATGCAAGAGGTCGAGCATATTGTTGTGCGTTTTTTTTAATTCTTAAAAGGAAGGAAAATAAATAAAAGATCAGTGCTTTCTTAAACATGATTGTTGAAATGGAAAGTTTGTTTTGATTATGGTTTATGATTGCATAGACTGTTATGAATTGAGAAGTTCCGGGAAATTTAAATGTTGGAACAACGAACAATTTGATACACAGTAATTGTTGGTGTTGGTGTTTTTTGGATTGATTTTAGTACAGAGTTATGAGTATTGATTACTTAATTTGTTTTATGAATAGTATCCATTAACTTCCCTGCCATTCTCTCACTTTTTCGCACATTATGAATCCCCTCACATTCCCAGATTCAATTTGCACGCCCTGTTCTTAAAATTAAATTATAATTAAATGGAAACTCTGTATTATAGCAATTGAAGGATGACACAGAGATGGGTTACAATTGATATGTTTTATAATTACAACACAGTTGATTGTTTAATGATTTGTTGAGCAGTAATCATGATCTAATCCCTTTCATTTTATCACTTTTCGCTCAATACAACCCCCTTAGATATCCCAGAACCCTTATTCACCCCCTGCTCATTGACAAGTATTAAACCATTTTTATGGATTGAATTGCATGGGTCTGATGTGTTGTTGAGCCAAACTTTGTTTCATATTTAAAGAGATGTCATGTATGGTTTGTTTAAGAAATTAGTTGCTAATAAATGTTCCATACATGAATGAGCTTCTTCAATAGAGGAAGCCATGGCCGAAATAACAGGGGAAGAGGGAATTGGAACAGAGGCCCTAGAAGGACAAGATTTTCGATACATTTTGATGCAGATCCACAAGAGTTAAACCAGCTCTTCCAAGCTAGATGTTTCAACTGGATTGGACAAGGGGTAGTCCAACCTAGGCCAGAAAGGCCTCCCTTCCAACCCCAACATGTCCTTGGTATCCCAGATCCCCCTCATGTCTCATTACAACCTGAAGTCCCTGAAAATGACGGATGGAAAGAGATTGTTCACTTAGCAGTCTCCCAACATCGTGGCTGGCCCAATTTGTCTCTACCTTCTCCTCCTCCACCGGTTAACCCAATTGTCCAAATTTCCCTTGCACACTCACCTATACAGTCTTCCCACGCAAGCAAGAGACTCAAAACTAAAGCCCACCATAAATATGATAAAGGATAAGTTGTTGTTGCCCCCTCCTCTCCCTCAAGTGATTCTGCCAAATCTGTTTCATCCTGCATGCACTTGAGAGATGATTGCTCTCATGTTATCAGTGAGATGAAGCCTAAAGGCTCCACACAGCCTAAGGCTAATTCAGAGAAATCATAGAGAGATAGCATCAACAAAGGGAAAATTGCCTCCCAAAGTGGAAAATATGGTTTTTGAGTAAATTTATTTATTGATTGTTGAAAACAGTTGACTGCTAAAGATTTTTGGATAGCATACTATTTTTGGATATTTTGGATATTATATTTTTTGGATATGGTTTAAAATATCATTAATATTAATTTTTAAATTATGAGAATGATGATAAGAGCCACAAGGAGGGATGTGTTTGATTGATTGACTAATTGTGTTTATTTTTGTTAAGAAACTAAAGGGAGTCACGAGGGGTCCCACCTACTAGTTATTATTTATTAAAGACCCTTATTATTATTATATTAAGTTTTCCCCTAAACTAAAAGTTAGTTAATTTTTAGTTAACTTAACTAAAAGAAGTAGTTGAACTACTTCAACTAATTTTGATTGCTTAAAGGCAAAAAGAGAAGGAAGAACAAGTGGCGAATAGAAGGAGAAAGCATACTAAGGTCTGTTCTCGAGTTTTATTGAGATAGTTCAGTTTTCATTCATTATTTAATTCATTAAAGGCCTAATTCTCTTTTATGATAGCAGGGTCCTATTATAGACAGCAAGATTCAAGGCTGAATTACATCATTCAGACACTTGTTTTTCAGAGGTGTTGATCTATCTTTGATAGTCTGTGTATACTTGTTTGTTTATGAATTAAATTTCATGACTGATAAAGGATATTGTGCAGAGTCGAGTGGGCAGCAATCTGTTGCAAGTTGATCCAGCTTTTAAAGTTCATTTTTTTACTTTCTGTCAGAACTCCTTTTGTATGGTTTTCATCAGGGACATCTAAGTTTGACTTTGGTCCAAACTCCCTCCGGGATTTTTGTAAAGAGAACGATTATTTTGATTCCTTGGAATGAAATAAGCGATTGTTATTCTATCTCATCTGTGTTAAATTGTGACTTGGTATTTTTGATTTTGTCTCCACAATTACTTTTGCATCTGTTATATTCAAAAAATTATATAAAAATAATGAATTTTTACAGCAATCTTTTATTATAAAAATCATCCTAAGCCTTTGTAACTAATACTTGTGTATTAGGAAGCAAATTTTGAGGCTTTAAACATAGGGTGATATTCCCGTCTATCTTGCCTTGGCCAAGCAAGATTATTTCATATATTTTTCCTCAAAATTTATTTGGCGACCATACTCGGGAGATCTTCCATATTTCTTTGGTTGATTTTTATGCTTGATTATCATTGAATATATCTACTTTTCTAATATTGATTCTTTGACTGTTTCATTCTTAATGATTGTATATGTTGCAAGGCAGCCTAATATTGAGCCCGATCTTCAAGATGAGATTAGCATTGCTTTAAACTTGTTTAATACCATCTTAGATACCACTAATACCCGGGTTGAGCTTAATTGCTCATGGGAAGCAATTGAACAAGACATAAGTGCCCAAGAACGTTGGGAATCTAGGCGTAGACAACTTAGGAGTCAGCCATAGCTTTCTTTTTCCATCATTTTTGATATTTTTTTCATGTCCTTAGACCCTCGTTTTTCTAGGAGAAGAAGAGGTTTATCACTAGAAATTAATCCTATTGCTGAAATAGGAAGAAGAAACGTTGTGTTATCAACCCAACAAAGTGCTCTAAGGAGAACCTTATTTGATTCATCTAGTTCATCTTTCTCTCCCTTACCTATCATTCACAAGATGGCATCTAGTGGTGGCTCTGGTAGCACTCGAGGTGCTTCTTCATCTCAATATTCAACTTCATCAGTCATTGGCAGCTTATATAGTCACCAAGTCCCTATCCAATCTACCACAAACCCCACCAAAGTTATTAAAAAATATGGGCTTTTTCAGCTTGAAGAAGATGCTACAACCACCTCGTGGCATGTTTCCTCCCCTCTTAACCTAGAACCCGCTACTCATCCACTTCCTAAATTCAAAGAGAATCTCCCTAGGTTTTCAGGGAATAACATTGTCACTACCAATGAACACTTGGTGGAATCTTCTAATGTCTGTGACAACATGGGATCCAATGACAACGATACTTGTATGCGCTTATTTATGAATTTCCTTGAAGGGAAGGTTACATCCGATTTCTTCAATCTCCCTCCTAAGATTTTATCTACTTGGGAGGAGTTATTCTATTGGTTCAAATCTACCTATGGGCAATCCAAAAGCCCAGCCAAGAAGTTACGAGAATACAATAACATCACTTAAAATGATGGTGAGACTATCAAGTCCTTCAACTTGTGTTTCACCAAGTTATACAATCAAATCCCTAAACTCATTCGACCTCGCAACCAAGCCTCTTTCATGCATTATTATAATGTGTTACCTTCCCACTATCGTCATAGACTTGAGGAAAAATCCATTGATAACCTCGCTTCCACTATGCATACTTGTTTAGAGTATGAAGAACAGCTTGAAAGAATAGGTCTTCCTAAGGGAGAGTCGGTTAAACAGACAGACATGTGCGCCCTCTTAGAGCTTGTACAAGACATGAATAATTGAATGATAGCATATGAGCGAAAAGGAAATGTCTCCTCTCTTACCCCTAGAGCTTCATCTTCTTCGGCACCCCCCTTTAGAAATCCAAATGAAAATAATTTTCAGCCTAAACCTATCATGCCTCGTACTTGGTGTAACTTTTGCGAGGAACACCATGAAGAAAGTACATGTGAGGTAAATAAGAATGCCAGAGATAAAATCTTTGGTAAGAAACCTGAAACTACCATCGTTGTCCTAGACTCTGCAGAGCCAGAAGATGTCATGATCATAAATACTAGGAATAAATCATATTCTCCCAAAAGAAAATATGATCCTCCCTGCCCTTCTTCTAGCCCAAGCTCATCCTCACCAACTGCTACTGTTCAGGTTCCTAAGGCTCCTGATAGTCAAGGAACTACCTCCCCTCTCCCCTCTTCCAAATACAACATTCTAAATCAGTTGGCCAACATCAAAGAAGATGCAACCCTTATGGACATGGTTGTCATCCCTGAACAACAAAAGCATCTAAAACAATTCATGGAAGGAAAAGCTTTCATTGTAGCCAACCTCTCTGAAGAGATAGATGAGGAAGATTCGTGTGTAAATAAGGTAGGTGTACATAACTTTAGATACCCTATAAAAAAAAAACATGTTTTATATTTTTGTAAAGATTATGGATAAGATTTCCCATTGTTGCCTCATTGACGGTGGTTCAAGCCCAAGTGTAATGTCGAAGATTATTATGGAAGAGCTAGGCTTGTCTTGTAGATATGAAAATTCTAGAAGCATGCTATGTTATAATAGTTTACAACAAACGACCATAGGTGAAATCAAGGATGTGACCTTGGTTGTGTGCATGCACACATAAATAAGGACAACCCTTAATATTCAGGTAATCGATATGACAGTAAGTAACTACTCGATCATCCTAGGAAGAGATTGGAAATCTTTGACGGGTGGATACCTCTCACTCGACAAGACACACTTATCCATTCCTCAGAATGGTAAAAACATCATAGTCCTCAGAGACGGAAGAATTTCACCTTACATAGAAAGTGTCCCACAGCCTAATGTAAATTATATCGAGGAGGACCTAGGAGTGTATTCCATATTTTCCAAGGATGAAAACACTACCTTGGAACAAATCAAATTAGACGACGGGATGTGCCATATGCACTTTGATAGTTCATGCTCCAATGAAGGAAACGGAGTTGGTATTATCTTGTACTCTCCTGTGGGAAAAATTCATAATTTTTCCTATAGGTTAGAGTTTTCTTGCATAAATAATGTCACTGAATTCAAATCATTATTGTTAGACATTGAAAATGCCTATAATTTGGGTTGTGGTCACCTTACAGTTTTTGGGGATTTCGAGATTGTTGTGAATCTTGTACGTAAGATATATTATCCTAGCAATAAGTCAATGAAATTCTACACCCAAATTATTTGGGAACTTATCTCGAACCCACTATATTTCAACATCACTCATGTTAAAATGTAATTGAACTCAATGGTTGATCAGTTAGTTGTTTTTGCAGCCTCTCCTAATCGGCAACTTCTGCCACAAAGACCTGATTGTACTTTTCAATCTATGTATCATCCACATATCCATGACAATATAGAGTCATGGTATGTCTTCCCTAGTGATGAAAGAATATGTTCTTTCATTCAAAATGAACTTTAAGCCTAAGGAAATTATATCAATAGAAGATAATAAGATTCATAAAGGCTTGACACCTCTAGAAAATTCATTTTCATCGAGTGATGTAGGCGACAAAGAGAAACATAAAGAAGAGGAGTTGAAAAGGAAAGTGGGTGAATCCATTTCCTTGAAAATCGAACACCCAAGTCTYCAAAGAATGTTAAAATAGGTGCCCAATGTTCTGATGAATAAAAATTGAAGTTCGCCAGACTGCTTGGTGAATTTCAAGATGTTTTTGCTTGGTCTTATGAGGATCTTGGTGGTTTTGATCCTTCTCTTATACAACATGCCATTCCTATCAAGGAGGGCATAAAACCAGTTAGACAAAAACAAAGACCCATTAACCATGCATTGGAAGCAACTATTCGAAAGGAGTTGGAAAAACGCTTGAAGGCTGGGATCATTTTCCCGGTTAATTATTCGGAATGGGTTTCTTATTTAGTTCTCGTTCGGGAAAAAAAACTGGTCAAAACATATTATGCGTAGATTTTCGCGTATTGAATCGTGCTAGTATAAAAGATCACTTTCCTCTCCCTAATATGGAAATGATTTTGCAGCAGGTTGCAGGGTCACGGATGATGTCCTTACTTGACGGTTTCTCTGGTTACAATCAAATCAAGGTAAAAAGGGAAGATAAATATAAAACCACTTTTATTACTCATTGGGGAACTTTTGCTTATGAACGGTGGTTTTATTACTCGTTGGGGAGACTTTTTCTTATGAACGTATGCCTTTTGGATTATCTAATGCAGGTGCCCCTTTTCAAAGAGATATACAGATAGATTTTGATGATTTGATCGGCAAGATTAGTCAGATCTATCTTGATGATTTAACTGTGTACTCTAAAAACTGATCAGATCATTTTGGTCATCTTAAAAGAGTTCTCATGCGATGCAGGAAATTTGGCATTTCTCTAAATCCTTCTAAGTCTATTTCCGACATTACCAAGGGTAAGCTCCTTGGACACATTGTCTCTGATTCAGGAATAAGCATTGATCCTGAAAGGATTGTTGCTATCCTAAATATGTCGGCTCCCACTTCCAAGAAGGAGGTTCAAGATTGTATGGGGGTTATTAACTTTGTTCGTAGGTTTGTTCCTAATTTTGATGTAATGGTCAAGCCAATTCATAATCTTCTTAAGCAAGATCGTTCCTTTTCTTGGACGGATGATGTCAAAAATGATTTTGTACGGATCAAGAAACCAATCAATTCTGCACCAATTCTAGTGAAGCCATATTTTGAGAAGGAATTTATGATATATACTAATGCCACAGAGGAAGTAGTTTCTGTTATCCTCGTGCAAGGTGATGACCAAGGTAACGAAAAACCAGTGGCTTACATGAGTCAAAGCTTTTCGTATGATGAGTTTAAATATTCTTTTGTTGAAAAACATGATTTCTCTCTTGTTAAAGTTGTTGAAAAATTTTGCCACTTCATCTTAGGTAAGAATACATTGGTAAAAGTCCCTTTACCCGTTGTTAAGTTTTTTCTCTCACAAACTTATCTTTTAGGGAAGCTTGCACTTTGGCTTACCAGGATCTAGGAGCATTATTTAACTATTGTGACTTCTAACACCATCAAGGGACATGACTTAKCCCTTCACTTAGCTCAGCATGCTGAAACTAGTGAAGCAATTGATGAACAAGATAGTTATCTATTAGTATTTTTCTACATTGATAATCAAATCCATCCTGTATCTGAACATCCTTGGTATAAAAATTTGGTTTACTATTTGCAAAATCAAAKATGTCTAAATAAATTAGACACTCATCAAAGAAGAAGGCTATGTCTTGAATCTGCTATATACGTCATTATAGGAGACTTCTTGTTTAGAAGATTTTCCGATGGTATGTTGCTTCGTTGTGTAAACAATGAGGAAGCACAAAAATTGTTGCAAAAAACTCATGGTTCTCCAAATTATGTTATCCACGTAGGAGGTCATTTTACTGCTAAAACCACTGCTTTTAAGATTATCATAAAAGGATACTATTTTCCTTCAATACTTCGTGATTCCTATGTTTTTTTGAGATCTTGTGAAAAGTGCCAGAAATTTGCTAGGAAAGAACGCATTTCAGCCATGTCGTTACAACCTATCCTCCCGGACTTTCCTTTTTCAAAGTGGGGTTTGGACTTTATTGGTCCTATTAATCCTCTGTCTTCAGTAGGACAAGTCTTTATCTTGAAATCCACAAAATATTTTACAAAATGGGCTGAAGTTGTCTCGCTTAAACATTCGACAAATGAGCAGGTGATTTCTTTCCTTGAAAATAATATTTTTTCCAGATTTGGTCTTCCTTTGGAAATTATTACAGAAAATGGTCCTGCTTTTATTTMTGCTAAGCTGACCCAATTTTTTGCTAAGTTRGGGATTAAACATTTTACCTCATCATCCTATTACCCCCAAGGAAATGGGTAGGCTGAGTCTACCAACAAGAATCTGGTGAGAATTATCAAAAGGCTCATAGAAGATAAGTCTTGTCAATGGCACACTCTCCTCACTTACGCSCTTTGGGAAGAACAAACTACCACCAAAGTGAGCACTGGTTGTACTCGTTTCTAGCTTGTTTATGGTCAAGAAGCCATT
This sequence comes from Picea mariana, assembly GCA_032191745.1. Lineage (NCBI taxonomy): Eukaryota > Viridiplantae > Streptophyta > Pinopsida > Pinales > Pinaceae > Picea > Picea mariana. The sequence continues at coordinate 74,914 of JASDQU010108248.1, read as the reverse complement.
CTTCCTACAGAGTTGGAACTTCCCCCCTTAAGGTTAATGCTACAGGTCTAATAATTAAATTCTTCTGATGTTTCACAAAGGATGAATGCCCTCCTGTCTTTAGAGGATCAAAGGACGTTTGCCATGGGTAATATAAAGAGAAGACAACAGACTATTAAAAAAAAATTCTACAAGAGTGTCAAAGCTGTCAAATTTAAAGTCGATGAGAAGGTATTGTTGTGGGATTCAGCTCATGCTGATAGGGGAAGACATTCAAAGTTTCAAAAATTATGGTTGGGTCCTTTCAAGATCACTTTTGTCCTGGGTGCAAATTCTTATATTCTAAAGGATTAAAAAGACTGAGTGTTTTCCTAAAGCATTAACATTTCCCACTTAAAACATTACGTGGAACCAACTTGAAGAGTTTCACGTTGTTTGGATTGTTTCTGTATTTTAGTAATTTTTCAATTCTTCTTTTATATTAGTAGTTTTCCATTTATGCTATTTTCATTTCTGCTCATTTCAATTTTGTTGTTTCATTTATGTTATGACATTTCTTGATTTTTGTTCTTTTGACTTCAATTTTTGTCAAAAATAAAATGTTGGATCAATTTTTCCACAACGACACTTCTACAAAGTATTGTTAATCAATAACAATCAAGATTACATGGTTGTTATGATGCTCCCTCTAAAGGTATCATTGAATTTGTCATCTGCTTTCACTGTTGATTTATGGGATAGTTGGTTACATCCTGCTTCTGCTTTCTATTTCTTCATCCATTTCAAGATTCAAAAGAGCAAGTTTAGAAAAAAATTCTCCTTGAAGTCAAGAGAAAATTTTGGTTGAATGATTATGCTTACAGGGATAAACCCCCTCATACTTAACACTTTCCATGAGTTATTCCCAAATTCCTGGTCATTTTTCCATTAAATCAGCTCACTTCCCCCTGTTGCATAATCATTTTGATTTATATCTTCTTGATGTGATGTTACTTGGTCTGTGAAACCAGACATTTTGAGTTCTTAATCTATTGGAAATAGATTTCCCTGTGGAGTCGCTAGTTCATTGACGATTAAAATCGTAACGATGAATTATGCCTGCAAAGTATTGCTAAAGACCTATTATTTAAACTATGCTAATAATATAATACTAGTAGGTGGGACCCCTTCTAGGCTAGAGGCCCAAGGATAGACATGTCACACATTTTTATGCTACAGTTTTGATGTTGCCTACACAATCCTACATGGTTGACAATGCATTCTTGGTTTCATTTTAACATAGTAACATGTGGATGATGCATTTTATGGAATGCTTCTTGCAATCCAAAGCATTTATTCTGTTATGATGGGCATGTATTTACAATTGCTATGATTTAACCATGTCACTAATCATTGTAATTGATTACCTAGCCACATATATGCAAGAGATATATTAGTGATAACATAATCAAAACAAAGAAAGAAAACCTATGAAAAAAATCTTAAAGAGAGGGAAGTTGTGTTTGAGCTATGATAAAGGGTTATATGCAAATGGAAAAGTAAATCAATGTTAGTGTTAGTCCTAACTATTATGCTATGGTTGGTTAGTGGGCTACATGAATTTCATTAGATTTGAATTGGGTGCATATAGCATTGCAATATGTATGATGGCATAGAATTGTGGCAAGAGTTAATGTGTAAGTGATATTGGGTGGTGCACTATGCAAAGGGTATCATCGCAGATTTCAAATGGTTTGGCATTGAATACATGGTTTAATTGGTTGGGGAATGTTTGGTTGTCTCGAATTTCGAATTGAACAGGCCAGGAGATGGAAGTGAAGTGCATTTATTGCACGTCACTCCATACTCCTCCTATCGGTCATCACCCTAGCATTGTTCCTTGTTGCATTTCCAGTCTGTTGGTTGGTAAGCTCCTCATTCCAGGCTCTTGGAAAGAAGAAGGCTCGGCCAACTCACCCTTCTAAGCGTTTTGTTATAGGTATGGTTCTTTTTCTCTCCATCCATGAAATATTCTCTGAGTATGAACAAATAATGGCTTAGTGATGCTTGGATTTTGTGTGTTCATGAGAATTTTGACTGTGAAATGTGTGTTATTTCTCTCTGCGATGATTGTAAAATGTTTCGGATTGCAAGCAAAGGAATTGGGTTTTGTTTAAGTTGTGCATTGATTGGTTGTTCAGTCGGTTTAATATCGTGGTGGGTCTCTGTGGATAATAACTGAATGTGGTACATATCACTCTGTATTGATGGTGGAGGGTTTCGTTCTGTGTATTATCGTCAGTTATTTTCGTTCCCTCACAGTCATGATTGTAACCCTTATCCAGTCGCATTCGGATGGCCAGTAGTTGTTGTGTTATTTCTTCGAACCCCGAGTCATGGTCGTTGGCTCATTCTTATTGTCTTCTCACCGAAGTATCCCAAGATACAGTCTTTGGGTGGTCATAGCATTAACATGTACTACATGGTTGTGGGGTGATACAAGTTATATCTTGGTGTTATGATGTATGCGTCCTCACTGGTATTGTTGTCAGGTTGTTCGTCTCTTAAGTAAATGGATAAAGATGTGATATCTCTGTGTGTTATTTTAATAACTATCATTGTTCAATTAAATTTGCCTCTCCTCTGCAAGTGTTAAACGCATTATGTGCATTGGGTTATTATCTGCATGTCTTTTCTCTCCTCGGGTGTTAATCATTGGTCTTGTCAAGGACTTGGAGTAATAAAGGGATTGTGTGGCTCATTGTTGTATCTTTTTCAAGGGTATTATTCCTATGATTGATAAGTCTCGGAAGACCTCCAGCTCTTTGTGTTATGGTTAAAAGATAAACACACTCTTGTTGTCTCCCTGTATTTAATTGTGATAGACCTGATTGGATTTCCAACTGTCTTCGCTCCCTTCGGGCACCTTCTTGGTTGTCAAATATGAGTTTATCAGTGGAATGGTTATGGAGGTTTTTCGTCGAGTCTCTATCTCATATTTCTATGAGAAAATTGATTGAACAGTTATAGGTGCTTGCATACAGTTGAGAAATGTCTTCTTTCATTATGGTGTTTTTACTAGTGTGGTCTTGATTGAAATTGGAAACACATGTGTGTTTTGCTAGGCACGATTAGGGTTATGGCTATTTTTAAAAATGGTGCCTGTGCGTAATTGGTTATGTTTGCTTTGTATATATTATTTGATCATCGTACAGATTATCAATGGTTTTAAAAGGAAGTTATATCAATAGTGATAAGGCTCGGGTTTTATGTTGATTGTTGTTTCGTTGCAACATCTTGTTCATTGATATGATGAAGACTGTGTGTAATCGGGCATATTTTGGAAGTATGTTCGTATTTGAAAAAAATGACATGTGTATATTTTAATTGGGCACGATTGTAAATTGGTAGACAATGGATGTTGATTATTATAGTGATTCATTATGGGATAGAGGTCGAGCATGTTTCTATGTGTTTTTTTTAATTCTTAAAAGCAAGGCAAAGAAATAAAAGATCAGCGCTTTCTTAAACATGACTGTTGAAATGGAAAGTTTGTTTTGATTATGGGTTATGATTGCACAGACTGTTATGAATTGAAAAATTTTGGGAAATTTAAATGTTGGAACAACGAACAATTTGATACACAGTAATTATTGGTGTTGGTGTTTTTTGGATTGATTTTAGTATAGAGTTATGATTATTGATTCTTAATTTGTTTTATGAAGAATATCCATTAACTTCCTTGCCATTCTCTCACTTTTTCGCACATTATGAATCCCCTCACATTCCCATATTCACTTTGCACGCCATGTTCTTAAAATTAACTTATAATTAAATGGAAACTTTGTATTATAGCAATTGAAGGATGACACAGAGATGGGTTATAGTTGATATGTTTTGTTATTACAACACAATTGTTTGTTTAATCATTTGTTGAGCAGTAATCATGATCTACTCCCTTTCATTTTATCACTTTTCTCTCAATACAACCCTCTCAGATATCCCAAAACCCTTATTCACCCCCAGCTCATTGACAAGTATTAAACGATTTTTATGGATTGGATTGAATGGGTCTGATGTGTTGTTGAGCCAAAATTTGTTTCATATTTAAAGAGATGGCATGTATGGTTTGTTTAAGAAGTTATTTGCTAATAACGTCACATACAAGAATGAAATTCTTCAGTAGAGGAAGAAATGCTTGAAATAACAGGGGAAGAGGTAATTGGAACAGAGGCTCTAGAAGGCCAAGATTTTCGATACATTTTGATGTAGATCCACAAGAGTTAAACCATCTTTTCCAAGATGGATTTTTCAACTAGATTGGACAAGGGGTAGTCCAATCTAGGCCAAAAAGGCCTCCCTTCCAACCCCAGCATGTCCCTGGTATCCCAGTTCCCCCTCATGTCTCATTACAACCTGAAGTCCCTGAAAATTACGGATGGGAAGAGATTGTTCACCCAACAGTCTCCCAACATCGTGGCTAGCACAATTTGTCTCTACCTGCTCCTCTTCCACCGGTTAACCCAATTTTCCAAATTTCCCCTACACACTCACATGTACAGTCTTCCCACGCAAGCAAGAGACTTAAAACCGAATCCCACCATACACATGATAAAGGAAAAGTTGGTGTTGCCCCCTCCTCTCCCTCAAGTGATTCTGCCAAATCTGTTTCATCATGCATGCACTTGAGAGATGACTACTCTCACGTTATCAGTGAGATTAAGCCTAAAGGATCCACACAGCCTAAGGCTAATTCAGAGAAATCAAAGGGAGATAGCAGCAACAAAGGGAAAATTCCCTCCCAAAGTGGAAAATATGGTTTTTGAGTATATTTATTTATTGATTGTTGAGAACAGTTGAATGCTGAAGTTTTTTGGACAACATACTATTTTTGGATATTATATTTTTTGTATATGGTTTAAAATATCATTAATATTAATTTTTAAACTATGAGAATGATGATGAGAGCCACAAGGAGGGATGTGTTTGATTGATTGACTAATTGTGTTTATTTTTGTTAAGTAACTAAAGGGAGTCACAAGGGATCCCACCTACCAGTTATTATTTGTTAAAGACCCTTATTATTATTATATTAAGTTTTCCCCTAACTAAAAGTTAGTTGAGTTTTAGTTAACTTAACTAAAAGAAGTAGTTGAACTACTTCAACTAATTTTGATTGCTTAAAGGCAAAAAGAGAAGGAAGAACAAGTGGAGAATAGAAGGAGAAAGCATACTAAGGTTTGCTCTTGATTTTTATTGAGATAGTTCAGTTTTCATTCATTCTTTAATTCATTAAAAGCCTAATTTTCTTTTATGACAACAGGGTCCTATTGTAGACAGCAAGATTCAAGGCTAAATTACATCATTCAGACACTTGTTTTTCATAGGTGTTGATCTAACTTTGATAGTTTGTGTAGACTTGTATGTTTATGAATTAAATTTCATCACTGATAAAGGATATTGTGCAAAGTCGAGTGGGCATCAATCTGTGGAAAGTTGATCCAGCTTTTAAAGTTCAGTTTTTTACTTTCTGTCATAAGTCCTTTTGTATGGTTTTCATCGCGGACATCTAATTTTGACTTTGGTTCAAACTCCCTTGGGGATTTTTGTAAAGAGAACGATTCTTTTGATTCCTTGGAATGAAATAAGTGAATTTTATTATGTCTCATCTATGTTAAATTGTGACTTGGTATTTTTGCTTTTGTCTCCACAATTAATTTTGCATCTGTCACATTTAGAAAATTGTATAAAAATATTGAATTTTTACAACAATCTTTTATTATAAAAAATCAGCCTAATCCCTTGTAACTAATACTTGTGGATTAGGAAGCAAATTTTGAGGTTATAAACATTGGGTGATATTCTCATCTATCTTGCCTTAGCCAAGCAAGATATGAAAATGCTTGAGTAAGATTATTTCATATATTTTTCCTCAACAATGACCTTAGTGCATTGCTTAGCAGAGATTGAATAAATAACAGTAGGTGGCGCTACCTCTGGTATCATGTACAACTGTCTACCCAAAGTAATAATAACATAGGGTGATATTCCCTTCTATCTTGCCTTAGCCAAGAAAGATCTGAATATGCTTGAGTAAGATTATTTGATATATTTTTCCTCAACAATGACCTTGCTGCTTTGCTTAGCAGAGATTAAAGAAATAGCAGTAGGCAACGCTACCTCTGGTATCTTGTACAATTGTCTACCCAAAGTAATAATCACACTACGGGGTCTAGACTCATACATAGCATGACGCTTCCACAAATATGGTTGTCCTAAAAGAACATCAAAAACTTCAAGGGAGCAATATCACACAGTACCTCATCTTTGAAAGGCTTGATGTTGTAGGGAAGACAAACCTGTTGGCTGACACATATGTCTCTTCCTTGGTGAGTCCAGTCGATGGTGTAGGGTTGTGGGTGCGGTGTTGTTGGAAGTTCCATTCGCTTGACAACCTATGTTGAAATCAGGTTCTTCTGACTACCGCTATCGAAAATGAAATGAAGCGGATCCCCCTTTACCCACATGTGCGAGTGAAAGAGGTGTTCCCCTTCCTATGGTTCTTTTGGTTCTCTTGGTCAGATTTTGGTGGTAGCGACAGTGGCACTAGGTTCAACATCGATAATATTCTTCCCTCCTTCGGGATTTGATTTAGAATCAGAATCAACCTCTGACTCGGAAGCCTTCAATTCAACCATGAGGGATTGCTTGGAGTGACATTCTTCGGTGTTGTTCCAAGGGATTTTATTGTACTCACACCATTTCCCCATGTCCTTCTTCATCTTCTCATTTCCCTTATTGTGTTGTGGCTTGGACTGGTTGTCCTGAAGGTGGCCATCTCGACTTGGTCCCTTGTTGTGTGGGTTATGGATGCCTTTTCCATGCTTCGGGTGTGAGGGTTTTGCAGATCCAAACTCTCGCCTTTTCTACTTAAACTTCTTCTCGATCTTGACAGCGTATCTATAAGTCGTTCCCAATTAGGAGATGTATAGAAAATCCTTTTTTGTTTGAATGTATCTATGCAAACAGTCGTGGTATTTGAGCACCACATGACGCTTAGAGTCTTTGATATCCAATTTGGCGCCTAGGGTATGGAAAATATTGGTGCAATTTGGTAATGTATGGTCCCTTTCTTGACGTAGGGTGGTCCATCTGGTGTATTGGTCCTCGTAGCTTCCAACAGGGTAGTATTGTTCTTTAATGACGTCCTAGAAGGAATCCCATGTATGGGCCACCACAAACATTGTAGATTCCTCTACAGCCCTTTGCTCAGAGTAAGTATCCCACTAGTCTTTAACATGGGGAACGACCTTGAGGAGTGCAAAAGTGATCTTATCCCTATCAGACAAATTGTGGACCAAAAAATACCCTTCGAGCAGATTCAACCATTTATCTACAGCATCTGCATCTATCAGTCCTTCAAATAATGGAATATCAAAATTTACATGTACCTTGAAGGGGGTTGCATGGCCGCTTGATGAAGATGCTTCTCCTATGGGTAGTCGTTGAAGGATCTGCGCGAAGTTGTCCATCATTTTGTTCCTTTGTCGCGCGAGGGCTTCCTCGAGCAAAATTTTAATAGGATCCCCTGCTCCATCATCTTTCTTTTCGTCTCCCATGGGTTGTTGTCGATCTTGGCGCGGTTGATCTTGCAATGTCTCGATGGGTTCAAGTCCCAACTTCNAAATTGTGGACCAAAAAATACCCTTCGAGCAGATTCAACCATTTATCTACAGCATCTGCATCTATCAGTCCTTCAAATAATGGAATATCAAAATTTACATGTACCTTGAAGGGGGTTGCATGGCCGCTTGATGAAGATGCTTCTCCTATGGGTAGCCGTTGAAGGATCTGCGCGAAGTTGTCCATCATTTTGTTCCTTTGTCGCGCGAGGGCTTCCTCGAGCAACATTTTAATAGGATCCCCTGCTCCATCATCTTTCTTTTCGTCTCCCATGGGTTGTTGTCGATCTTGGCGCAGTTGATCTTGCAATGTCTCGATGGGTTCAAGTCCCAACTTCTTGTACCCAGATCTTGTCGGGGAAATGCACGAAGAAAAATAAATGAAGAGCGGACCACTCTGATATCACTTATCTGGATTTAGGAGCGAAATGAACTAATTAACAGACTGAATACAATAAACACAAGGATATGAAGAATAACACGGATATTCATTGAACAATATCTTCTATTGAATAATGAAATAGGATGAAACTGTAAAACTACAGAACTGAAACACTTGCTCGAATGGTGGTAGCTATCTCTGAGAAGATATGTGGATGATATACGCATTCGTCTGAGTAGAATGGATTACAATGAGGATCTAGAGGTATTTTTGATATTTCTCATGAATGCCAAAACCCTAGACATCCAAAAACCTAACCCTAGAAGGTGAAACGCAAAAATTCATGTGGGCCCCTATGGGTAAGTTGGTGCAAGTTGGTACCTCAACTTCCCAGGGTCGTAACGTTTGCATACGACCTCTATTTTAGGTGCGTGATAACCCATTGGAAAGGTGTTTTAGAGAACTACACATTCTGCCATCAAACTTTGACTCAGTCTACAGTTTGACTGTGGCTAGCCAAAAAAACAATGTTTAGGGTCCCAAAACGGCCCTGGAAGTACAGCAAGATGTGTTGACATGGAAACATATGAAATAAGCCAGTTGGATTAGGCAAGAGGCCACCAATATCCACCTGGAGGATGTGTGGGGATTCAGATAGCCCCAAAATTGTAGAACCCACAATTACAAATAAGTACAGAAGAACGTGTTGAACAAAAATGGACAAGAGGAACCAGTTGGAATAGGTGGGTGGCCATCAATATCCACCTGGATCAAGTGGTGCTCTAGAGTAACTCTTGCTTACTTAGAAAATTATTAACATAGTTTAGCACTTAGTATTATTTAAACTTTCATCCATGAACATGAGAATCTGAGAGAACAACTACGAAAAAAAAGAAGACAAACACAAAAATAGTGTGGGTGGAAAAAACCATGCCTAACACTCGGTTAAGTCTTTTTTATTATGAAACAGTTACGATAAGAGAACTAAAGGCTTGGTTTACAAATTCAGTAGAGTCACATGACTCGCCTCGCCTCACTAAGACACTCAATAACATATCAGTCACACCAAGACTCTCTATCGCAACCATCTCTGCAACCACCTACAGTGTACCTCAAACGTTCCCACAACCGCAAATGTTCCCACAACCGCAAACTTGGTGTCCCTTCATTTATGCATACTTTCAGCAAGATAACACAATTTTGGTTCTACCTCACACATGCCTCCAAAAAACTTGCATTTCCAGACTTCTCCAAACCTCCCAAAACGTCCAACTCTTGGCTACTTGTCTTCCATCTTGGAAACTCTTCCTCAGTTCATTGCCTCAGACTTGTTCTCCAAATATCTTGCCAAAAATGATCTATATTCCTTTGGTTGTGCTCCCTTTCTATTATATGGACTCCAAGGGTCACTTGTGTGAAACATCATTTCTCTTGGGGGTGTCTTTCCCCTTTGCAAACCCACACTCAATCAACTCATCGCTCCCCTTGCATGGACCTAGAGCGCCCATCCAAGCCCACATTCCCATCAATCGTTCATCTCTTCGATCGACATGCCCCTTCCATGGACCTAGTGTGCCCATCCAAGCCCGCGCACTCTCTGTATAAAATCTCTATAAAATCTCTGTGTACTCTGTGTATGAGCGATTGATTAATTTATGTATTGCTTAAGAATCTATATGCATTGCTTTACTTCGCAGGTTTAAAACTTACAGAACCGGTATGCCCCTTTCCTTGTGCACTCTTTGGGGCAATCATCATGACTCCTCGTGGGTGTGTTGATGGGGTCGACCAACCACTCCAACACACCCATGTTTCCAAGGGTAGATGGGTCCACTCCTTGGGCATGCTCCCAAGTTGTCCCACCCATGCCCAAATGAAACTCAAGTCTCTGTCAATCATTATAAGGAAAGTAAGGTGTGTGCCCCCTTGGGCTCGCACATCACCATCATGCCCCAAGGTGCTCCTTCTCACACCCAAACGTCTTATTTCTCCCAATCAATCGCCTCTTCCTTGTGCTCATTTGTTTCGTCGTTGAATCCGCCCAAGGATTGCACGCGCTCGGTGGGTGTCGTGGGAGACCTTACATGTGGGATTATCATTTTCAAAGAACCAAATTCCTAGATGTATTCCATAAGAAACACTTCAACTTCAATTCTGAATTGAAGTAGGAATATAGTTGAAAGTAAGTGCTAACATAGATCTCGGTGCAAGGGCACAATCCTAAGGAAATAGATGTGACTGAAAAATGAGAATTCTTAATGGGGGATGGAGCCTAGGAACCTGATTCTTAAGAATGAAATACCAAATGATGTAAGTATAAACCTTTCAACTAGAAGGGATGGATGCATAGAAAGGATTGAAAATAAGGCATTGGGGAATTCATCTAAGAGAGAGTATATAGGGTAACTTTATGGAGGGGGAGGGTTGGAAAATGGAGAAATAGGAATTGGGGTATTGAAATGATAGGATTAGAGGATATTCATAGTGAAGATGGTTTGGGACAAGGACTAAGAGATAGGGATTGTGAGGTAAGTGGTGTAGTTTTAGGAATTGGAGGAAGAATATGTAAATATAGACATTTTTGCATGTTTTAAGTTGTTAAAATGTGCTAAGGTTAGAAAGAGAAATAATAGAAATGGTTAATTTATATTCTTTTCCATACTTGAAGAGAGTATATGTATTAAGGCGAGCATCATAGAGAACCCTACATTGTTTTTGGCATGGGAGCCCTAGGATCAAATCAGAACAATCAAGTGGAGAAATGTCACAATCATAGTGTCTTGGAAGGGTTTGGTGGGAAACATAACATTACTGCATCAATTGTTTTTTGTTGGGGTTTGTAAGGTAATAATATGGAGGGGAGGGCTCTATGGGTTTCTTTTGTGTTGGGTTTTTGTAAGGTAATTATATTTGGATATGATGGAGGGGAGGGATATACAGGGGGGGAGTGGGTCTTAAGATTCATAAGAAGGTTGATCCAACCTATTTTTTTAAGACATGACAATTTATCATAGAATGTGTGTGATTTTATTGGAAGTGACATCATTGTTTTGGGATGGAGGTTGAAGAGCTAGTAAATTTATGGTATTGGGGTGAGTGGGAGAAGGCCTTGGTCTAGTAACATGGTCAAAAGGATTAGGGTTGGAAATAGGGTTAGGGTTTCTATAGTGATAGAAAATAGGGTGCGTATGTACTATTTTTCAATGTTGAAAGCATGGATAAAGGCTTGGTCAATCCAACTACTTTCAAACAAATCAATTTCAAAATAAAAAAAAATAACCAATAATCCAAGACTAAACTTTTGAATAAGCAACTTGTGTAGATCTAGAATGTGGAGTTGGGTGTGTACTTGTGTGAACACTTCAATGTATTGTTGTATTATTTATCTAGGCCCTTGATGAAGGTGTAACCACTTGCACATGAGATTTCCCAGATAGCCTAGGGATAAAAATGCTACCTAATAGCATCACAAAATGCATTGGATGTAGTGATGGGATTTTTTGTAGATTTGGAAGTAGCACATTGATATTGAGTCTACCACAAAGTTTGAACAATTCCTTCTAGATGGTTCTAGGTAAGGAGAAATATTTGAGGCAGATCTAGAAGTAGCATGTGAGCCTACCAATATATGAATCTAAGGCTTCTCCATTAATTTATCCTCCATGTTTTGGTGAAGTAATTCTTGTATCTTGTTGGAAAAATGACAAGTATTGTTTTCTGACTAGGCCTTCTCGTAACAATTTCATGATATTTGAATGCAATAGTGTTTGAGATGATTGGTCTCTTCAAAGGAGGATTCTCTACCAGGATCCTTGAGTGAAATTCAAAGTATCTTTGTGATGTGAGTGGACGTGGGGTTGCAAACCCTAGCTCTTGCATAACCCTACCACACTAATTGTTGAGGGGTGCTAGACTAGGGCACACTAATAAAAGCGAACCCCCACTCTATGCTACGAAATTATGGTATGGGGAAATGGATTTCAAGAGAACAAGAATTGAATAGTTGAATAGTTGTCCTCAAACTATGCCAAATGAAATGTGGTTTTGAGGGTCATGCTCAAATAACCAAATATGCACATGTCTTCTTCCCTAAGCAATTCTTCCACTTCAGTTATTGGATGAAGTGGGAATACAATTGAAATTAAGTGATGACATAAATCTGGGTGCTAGGGAACACTCCAAAAAAACTAGATTTGAACTTCTACTACTAAAAATTGAGAATCATTGGTGGGGCTTTGAGCCTAGGCTAAAGAATAATACCAAATAATGTAAATATGAACCTTTGAACTAGATAAGCCCTAGCTAAAAAGTAAATCTCACAACCTAAAGCAATGATAAACCCTCTAAAAAAGAAAATAACAAGAGAGAAGAACAAATAACAAAGCCTAAAGGAAAGGTCGACAGAGGCAGCTGGATGGTAAAGTTGTTCTTGCAATGAAGGCCAGGTCTCGTGCTCAAACCTGAGAAAGGACGTGGTCTAGTCGTGGAACAAAGTCTAACTGGGCCAAACTCGCTCACCTTTAGTCCCCGAGGTGTAGGACAGTCGGTGACGGAGTGTGTTGTTAAGGCACTCTGTGATGTTAAAGTCATCAGTTCGAAACTTGCAGGGACAAAAATATAGCCATGTTAAGGGTTGGTGTGGCTCAGGCCGGGTGTAATCCCCGGGTGATTTTGATGGATTAGATGCCCCTAAGTCACGGTTTCTCAGTCGTAGGCCAGTCCTGCAGGTCACGGCCAAACTAGCAAAAAAAAAAAAAAAACTTAAAGGAAAAATGGCTCAATTTATCATGTTGTCCAAATGGCCTTTAGATAGGAAAAAAATGGGTCCACATAAGATTCTTATAGCCCATGGGTTAAGAAAGAAATAATAAACAACTCTTGCACATAGCTCTAAGGCTTGAAAAATGCAATTGTATGTTACACATCAATAACTACTAGCTAAAACAGTTAGAAATCATGAAATGTTGTCCTCAAAGGCTCCCGATATTAAGATCTTGTTGACTGACTTGAGTGTAGTTATCTACATCACTTATAAACCAAGAATTTCAAAAAAAAAAAAATTAAAAATTATTTTAAAACAAGATTGAAAAAGACAAATTAAATACAAATTAACAACCTAAAACACAAAAATAATAAACATAAATACATATAACAATTAACTATATAATCTTACAATTGTCACAACCTTTGATATAATTGCTTGTGAATATGCCTATATCTCCTCCACTAAAACAAATTTAATTACCTCATAAAATTAAAAATTATATAGTGATTAAGTAATAATGTGCACAGTTCCACCACCTAAATATTTCCTATCGTGTTTACCCAATTACTCCCCTTGCGCTTACCCAAATGCTCCCTTGTATATGAGGACATGCAATTATTTATTAAATCGGGCGGCCTTATTTTGCGAGCGTAGCAACGAACAGGTCGGCCCAAAAGGTGTGGGTGCATTCCTATTTGGCCAAAATTCATGTCCTATATGGTTCACTCATATTTAACTATCCTTTATTTTGTAATTAATGTCACCAAGGTCACCGGATAGTTCAGAGATCTTTTTTTTTTAATACTTTGTTGTCGTACACCTGTAATTCTAACAAATTACCGAAAAATTATTCATTAAGAGTTGATTAATTATGTTCTTTGGGCTCTTGTCACTCGACAAAAATGACTAATTATGTACGCACATCATCTTCGGAATATGCCTCCAATTCTACTATCTATGTACGCACATCATGTACGAAAAATTGTTGTTTTGGATTTTTCCAATGATGAAACTTCAGAAGGAATGCGTAAAGAGGATGAAATGAGGAATATACATGATGAAAGATCTTACGTGGGACATGTTAATAGTTCCAAAAAGGAGAATGGCAAAGGAATACATAGAGAGGCATTCAATGGATCTGGTGACTGTGATGAAACAAGTGGTGGAAATGTTGTGAGTCCTAATATTTTAGAAAAAGAAAGCTATCATATGGCAGGAATTAACAATCTCCATATTATAATGCGGAGAAGTGAAACATAGGGATCTATAATGGAGGAAATGATATTAGAAGAAAGTATAAATTAGTAAGACTGATCTGAATCTGTAGTAGGGGAATGAGATATGGAATCTGGGTGTTGTTGTTTTGAACTTTTATTTGATAATATTGTACACTGTGTGGATGGGAACCTATTTTGTTTTCGATGTCTACAAAGGTAGGTAGAATAAATCATATATAGAAATTTGAAAGCAAAAGATTTCTGCCTTACATGAATACTGATGGCTGCAAAGAGTCAATTCCTTTGTTCGAGGTTCGGAAAGCTCTTCCAAATGATGTCATTTAAATATATGGACAACGCCATGCCCAAGAAGCTATAGTTCATGTCAAACTAGAAAACTTGGTTTATTGGCCATTTTGCGGCATTCCATGTGAAGTGGACAAGTGTGTAGAAGTTTTGGACTGTCCAAACCCTAAATGTTTAATGGCTTCATGTATCCAATGCAAGGAAGCGATTCATGTACCTTTAAGGTGTAAAGAGAATGAGAAGATATCTAGGACATCTCCCCGTAGAAAAATTGAAGAGAGGATGACAAAAGTCGTGATAAGAGAATGTAAAGATTGCAAGGCCGAGATAGTAAAGATGGATGTATGCAATAAGCTGACATGTAGTAGGTGTAGAACCACAATGGTGTTTTCCGACAAACCATTTTGTCCGGCTATGATCATTTTTGCGATCATTGTTATACATGAGAACAAGGGAAACCCTGCCAAATATGCAATGCTAAGTTTAGTTTGTGGGAGAATGAGGTAGCAGATAATGTGGCATTGGATGTTAAGGAAGAAGCATTGAAAGAATTGATAGACAAGGAACCCAACTTGCTTGATCAGAAAATTGGACCTCCTCTGGTAAAGCAAACACAACTACCCAATCCACTTCTATGAGTAGCCCAAGATGGCAAGGAAGGTCACGAAGATGAATTTGAGGACCCCTACCTCCAACGGCCAGTACAATAGCTACAACATGTAGATCAGGTAATTGACGAACAACTTGCAAAAGTGGTTGTACCACCACCTCCACAACAATTATTGAGATGTGTTAATTAGTTTCAAAATTGGGATTTGGAAGGTGACAAAGATGATGTTATTGAAGGATACATAGCTGAAGATGATGTTATCGAAGGATACATCGTTGAATTGTAGGAGGGCGAGTATGTCCAACAACTTAACTAGTTGGTGATCATCTTTCAAACATAGTTGTCCCCCTATCACTAGCTCCACAACAAATCATCGGACTTGATGATGAGCTTGCAAATATACAATTAAAATCTAATGAAGATGATTGAACTCAAGGTGATCCAGGAGGATCCAAGAAGGCTCACGGAGGTTCGGGAGGATCTGAAATGCTCATAGGGATCCAGAAAGGGTCAGAAAAGCTCAAAATTTGACTGTCTCAAAAGTTCAAGAAAAGGAAATCATTGTGAAGAACTCGTTGTCATATTTCCAATGGTAGAAATGGCAATTCAAACAAATTTTGTATGCAAAAGTTATAGCTGGTCAAAGTTAAGGTCAACCAGGGAAAAAGTTAACCCTGAAGAGACACATGGCATGCTCAGAGAGAGACACGGGGCAAGCTCACAAGTTGACAAGTGGCAGCTCCACAGTGACACATGACATCGTATAGGTGACATGGCAGCAAATGAGTTGGCAAGTACCTCCAGGCATCCAATTGGTCCAATTATGTAATGACACGTGGTATAGGAGGGCCAATGAGAGGCCTCCACGTGGTGACCTCCCATTGGCCAGTAATAATTATGTTGTTGAAAAATTATGGACATGGCAGCCTCTCGTTGGTCAATAATGGTTATGTTGCGTAAAACTTAGGGAGTTCGGGGCAATCAACCCCATGACCTCCATAACAGTCCAAGTCTTGACAAAGTCTCCCCAACCAATATACCATACAATGGTTCTTATCCAAACTATGGCATTTAATTTATTTGAATTAATACTAAGTTCCATATGGAGTAGGAAAGGGACCGAGGGATATCCCCCCATCCCCTAGTCATTGTACATACCATAGACCATACCTTAATTCGCAGGGAGGTAGTTAGCATGTCGGCGGGAGTATTGGCATATAATATATATATTATATATAATATATTGAATATATTGAATATAATATATTATATACCATGTGTTTAAAACCCAATACCCACTATATATATAATATGGTTATATATTAAAACAAACAAAACCGCCAACAAATATGACATGCACGGGAATAGAACCCAAAACTTTTCTATTATAGAGGACAGTTTTAACCACTACACCAACCGCTCCAAATATAGCAGAGATTCTCGCTAATTTTAGCATATTGTTTCCAACTATTTAGGGTACGGTTTTGGAGGCTACCCTATTTAATGGGCACGTGCCCCAAGGATGTACACACACATTCCAAGTCTTTGGACACACCTTTCTATGCAAATTTAGTCTCCTAAAGAATGTCAAGGGTACGAAGGGTACGAGTCTACATCGTAAGGCATGCCAAATGGTACCTTGATGGGATTTCAAGTATTTTATATCAATTTTGCATGATTTTTCACCAAGAATTCAAAGATGCACTCCATTTATGCATTTGAGCAAAGCAACAAAAAGTCATTGTAATATTTTGCGTGCCAAGGGAATTTTGGGGCACTCTAAGCAGAATGTAGTCGACTTTATACTCACTTTTCTTAGTTTTTCGAAAGGAATGCAAGGATGATATCCCTTTTCTACGTCAAAGCAACATATTTGAAAGGCGTCTTCAACTATTGAATTGTAAATTCCTTTTATTGTACTTGAATCATTTGAGCATTAATAAAGTGATTTTGCATTTGCTTATGTAAGATGGATTATGCAAGTTATGGTCATCAGTTAAAGTGTTTGTTTGAGGAAGATAAATCACTTCCATGGTATAACCATTGTCAATAAAATATTTTGGAATAAGAAAGTGGTATTGAACTTACTGATATTTTTTAGATCGAGTGTTGTATAGGTTCTATCCGTTTTCGGATAAAGTGGTATCAAAGTTAGTTTGGTGGGTGAATGCTTACAAGGGTCAAACAAAAGTGTGGTGAAGGAAAACTTGAGGTTTATAACCCTGAATTGGTTCAAGGAGATTCAATCGAAGAGAAGAGATGGCTTTGCCAAGGAAAATATGACCTTATGAATCTGAAGATGATTTCTTCAATGCCTTTAATCAGATGAAGGCAATGGTGCAAGAGCTCTACAATGAGAGGGGATTACGAAAAGGAAAAAGTTTTGGACAAGTTAAGAAAGAAGATGATCTTCCTCTTTCTCCACCTCCTTCAAGACCTCCTTCTCCACCTCCTTTATCTCCTTCCACTTCTCCGCCCTCATCTCCTCGTAAGAAAATGAGTTCAAAGAAGTCATTGTTAAAGTTGAATGTCAAGTTTAACTTGCCCATGTATAATGGCGAGTCTAATGCATAGAAGTTAGACAATTGGATTCGACAAATGGAATTTTACTGTCCTGTTCAAGAGATTGATGAAGATGAGGTAAAGATTCGATTGGCCTCTCTTCGCCTTGAACGTACAACGTTGATTTGGTGGGAAGGTAAACTTTAGGAAGGTATCCAAAAGAATGGTAATATTCTCTCTTCTTGGTCAGAATTCAAAGCTACATTAAGCAAACAATTTTATCCTTTGGTATATTGACAAAAGGTAATTGTGGAATGGCAATATATGAGGCAAGGAAAAGGACAAAGTGTGCAGGATTTTACTGAGGAGTTTAGCAAGAAAGTTTTGGCTTTCAATATTTCATTACATTCTACAGAAACCCTTCTGAAATACATTGTTATTTTTCATAATTACATTTGCCATACTCTTCTTTTGTTAAATCCCACTAATTTTGATGAAGTATGTGTTCAAGATATGTATATTGAGTCCAAGGGGGAGGATGCTAAAGATGGTTCCCTGAAGAATTTTAATCAGCATAAGGGAAATAAGAACAAGGGAAAAGAAAACATGTAGTTATAGTAAAGAAGGAAGAAGCAAAGCTCACATGTACTCATTGCAAGAAAAGAGGACATGATGAAGATCATTGTTGGAAGTTGCATCATGAATTAAGGCCTAAAAAGTATGGAGACAAAGGAAAGCAAAAGGTTTTTGTCACAGTCGAACAAGATTTGGGATCTGAATCAAGTGACGAGACATGAATCACAACTGTAGGTGTTGTGAATGCAAGTAAGAATGTGTTTATGATGTCTGGAAAAGCAAGTGAAGGATATGATTTGGAATATAATAATGAAATAGTCAAGTTATCTCCTAGTCATGAAGTGTTTCAAAATTATCCAAAGTTGCCACATGAATGTCACTTGCATGCAATATTTCCGAAAATGATAAGTGATAGGGATTTTGTGTAATATACCAGATATAAAATGTATGCAGAACAGAAATAAAATGCTAGTAATGGCAGAATAACAGCAATATAACCAGAACATTCACCATAATAACACTGAAATGATATAAGAATAACAACAGAAATAGCATTTTGAATATGAAAGCAATGTTCACGGGCCTCTTCGAGGGGGCAACCTCCAGTTGAGCAGATCTCTATTACAATAATATCCAAGCTAGGGTTCTCATACCCTCGACTCCTATTTATACTAAAAAGAAGCATCTAGGGGAAGATCCTTCTAGAAGCAGAAGCTTCTATTAAGTCTTCTTACATCCGCCTTATTCTATTTTATTGAAAGGCCTTATTAATATTGACCTTTATTACATCTGAATATATTGTTCTACCTATGTGTGGGTTAGGACCCTAACATGTCTGCCCCCTTAAAAACAGTGTTGTCCTCAAGGCTTGAGATGAGGAAATTGTTGCAGAATGGTAGTTGGTTCCCAAGTGGCGTATGCTGGATTTGTATCTTTCCAATGAACTAGCACTTCCTTGATGGTTCTCTGACGTAGGTGACACTCACACTGGTCCAAAATTGCTTCTGGTTGTAGCCAAATGGATCCTTCTTCAGCTAACTCTGGAAGGTTGGTTTGAATTTGGCACTTAGCTCCAATCACCTTCTTTAAGCATGAAACATGAAAAACAGGATGTAGCTTCGAATGGTTGGGCAATGCTAACTGATAGGCGAC